>CM050426.1:11502435-11520682 GCA_027564155.1 Gymnocypris eckloni scoliostomus | reverse complement strand
AACTGTCTGAATTTGTGATATTGCTATGAATCCCAAATATGTGGTATAACCGTAAAAAGTAACTTCAAGCCTGTCACATTAAAGCTGGGATTGTACAAAAACATCACATAATAATATAACTGAAAAAACAAGAAAGAAATAGAAAGAAAGAAACATGCTTTTTGTCTACATTAACACTAAACTGTGACTCTGTATATATAAATAAAATGTGTCCCTGGAGCATAAACCAGTCATAAGGGTCAATTTTTGGATATTGAGATGTATGCATCATCTGAAAGCTGAATAAATAATATCTTCATTGATGTATGGTTTGGACAATATTTGAAAATATGGAATCTGAGGATGACAAAAAATCTAAATATTGAGAAAATCATCTTTAAAGTTGTTCAAATGAAGTTCACAGCAATGCATATTACTAAACAATAATTAAGTTTTGATATATTTACGGTATAAAATATCTTCATGGAACATTATCTTAATATCCGAATGATTTTTGGCATACAATAAAAATGCATAATTTTGACCCATACAATGTATTGTTGTCTATTGCTACAAATATACCTGCGCTGCTTATGACTGCTTCTGTGCTCCAGGATCACATTTATATATATATATATATTCAGACAGCCACACAAATTACCTGATATTCTAATGACATTTATATTTAAGGTTCTTTTGCATGTGTAATGGAAAATGATATTGTGTTTATGTATCAGTAATAATTATAACACACATCTGTGTATTTCTGAGAATGAGTCAGATGTATAGAGGTATGGAGAGGTATTATCTGAATGAGGTGCGATTGAAAAGAGCAATTATATCTCTCAGCTAACCCTAACCATCTGTCTCATATGAGCTGTTTGATATCTCATCTAGAAACTACAAGACATTATAGCTACATATCTGATTCAGATGAAGTAAAGAAAGCAATACGGGCAGCATTATGTCCATGCACTTGCAGTTTATCTGCTAGTTAGTTTAAGTTCACCAACGCCTTGCGAGCAAGTTCTACTGTGTCTGTGTTTATGTATGTACTCGTTCATGTGTTGCAGACAGCACCAGGTCAAACTAAACGCTTGTTCCGGAAAGTCAAGAACTTGATAAGTGCCTTTGAGAAGCCGGACCAGGGCATCGCTGTTCCCCTGCTGTACCCGGTGACGGTCCAGAAGCCCTGCTAATGTTCCTCATGACTCTCAGAACAAACTACACGCATCTGGACAATCTCACGCTTTTACACATGTGCATTTCTGGACAGGATTTGTATAAAAAACTAATTGTGTAAAGTTGTGGGGAACTGAGAGAGCCTCATCTAAAAATGTTGTTAATACTGAAATCAATGCTCAACAAACATGAGTTTTAATCCTAGTCTAAACATGCGGTTATTTAGATGCATTATCATCACTAAACTGACCAATACAGTACTGCGTCTCATCAAGATGGGACTTTTTAAAGCATCATTTGTATTTGAGTATATAAATCAATAAACTCGGTTCATATCAATTTTTTGTGGTTCTTTTTAATGTCACACATCAGCTGTTATAGGTTAATAACAATAATTGTGTTTTGTGCAGCATATAATTAGTTCATGGTTTAAGTAATCTGCTCGTGTTGCTGTAAATATGAGCTAATTAATAATTTCTGACACGTACATGAACATTATTATTATTTTTTGTTGCATGGACTGAACAAGAACATAAAGTGTTTCAAATGCATGCTTTGTCCTCTTTAACATGGTTAAACAAAATAACTGAAATAACCGTAAGCGGTTCATCTGGCGTTCATTTATGTGTGAAACAACTGTTAAACATGTTTTAATGCTCTAAAAACACTAGCGCTTTCTAAGACGAAGTGCTGCCCTCAAAACAACACACTTCAGTGGGTGCCATTAACAGTGTGTGATGGGTGAATAGATGAGCACAGAATTAGCTTTTCATGGTTATAATCACTTTAACATTAACAGTTAGCTTGTGCTGAGAGTAGCTGAAACCCTCAGTGTTAAAGTTCAGATGTATATAGTGGCATAAGTGCATGTTTATATCTTTAGATATCTTTTTTACGCACAGAACAATTATTCCATGCAGGCTCTAAATTGATATTAATTTATGGACTGATTGCTGAACATCCCAGAAAAATGCTTAAGGCTTGTTTTATTTTTCTCATGGATGCATGGACTTAAAGATGCAATGCTGAGCTTCTGAGAAAATCAATCAGAGGTGCGCAAATGGCCTTTGCTGCTGTTTTAGCGTTCACCTTTCATGTCTTGGAAAGCATTTAAACCGTAGCAGACGTGTAAAGGTCCACTGAAGATACAGATAAGCTCACACAATCAGCCACATCAGAGTGAAGCGAAACCACCTCGTTCCTGCTCCTTCCATTGTGTTTCTGCTGTGGTTGTTTATTTCAAGCCTCAATGAACATATTTTCCTTTTCAAAAAACATATTTAATCAAACTTTCCTAATCCAAAGACGAATTCACCGCAACACCACCTTCAAGCCACCTACGCGGCGCTGTGCTTTCATCTCAAACCAGCAGTTTCTGCATTCAGAAACGCTTGGATGGAAACTGAAGCATGAGTGCTTCAATAAATGTTAAAGCATGTGATAATCTCCTGGATAACTGATTTAGAGAAGCACTGGTTTGATGGGGATTTCCCCTGTGATCGTTTCCACTAGCATTTAAATGTCAAGCAATGAACTGGGTGTTAAATAAGCAAAGCAATTCCTAATGACTAAATGCATTTATCAATTGTAAAATCAAAAACAAGCTTGTGCATTTATCCAAAACGACAATACACTGCCAAAGAATGACAACACAAATTATAACAGTCTGTGTGTATTCCCAGCTTTACTGATTTAAGTTACAGCATACTGCACTAAATCACATTATTGACACTGTATACATTTACATTTATGCATTTAGTACACGCTTTTATCCATAGTGACTTACAGTGCATTCAGTAATAAGTGTTAATGATAAATCCCTATTTGCATTTGTACTGGTTACTGTATACAGGCCACCAGGGCACCATACAGACTTTATCAAAGAAATTGCTGATTTTCTATCTGAATTAATGCTGGCTACAGATTAACATTTTAATATCCATGTTGATAATGAAAAAGATGCATTGGGATCAGCATTTATAGATATTCTAAACTCTATCGGGGTTAGTCAACACATGTCAGGACCGACTCTTTGTCATAAGTGGAGCAGAGAGAGAGATCGCTCGAGGGCCATACTAGACTGTTCCTGGTCCTCGCTGCTCTAACCAGCTACCCGGACGCTCTGTGCGCTCTACGACGCCAGTTTAAACATCTCATGCAGAGCGCTGTCGTCTGAAGATGGTCCTCGAGTGAATTTTGCCGCCTTTGTGGGCAGGGCACTGCACGGAGAGTGGAGGATCGCCATGGAGCCGGAGCTGCTTATGACGTCAGTCAATGTGTGTGAGCCTGCAACAACGCCCGCATTGAGGGACAAAGGAGGACGAAGCCGCTAAACGAAGCCGCCGCCCCTCGTGCCCCGGGCCAGAGAGGGGAGCGTGCGGCCACCGGACTCCGCCCCTTACCTGGACCCTTCCTTCTCGAACACTGCCCCTCCTTCACAAACCCCGCAGCACGACGAGGACACCAGATCCCCTGTTTATTTTGGACACTTTTCCCCTTTGGACACTTTATTTTATTATTTATGTTAAATAAAAGCCTCTCCGAGGCCTGACGCCACACCTACTGTGTCTGTCCTTTGCTCTTCCCGCCACAGTATGGAGCGTGTACTGTGCCATAGCAAGGGATCCTCAGACTGTGCCATAGTAAGGGACTCTCAGGCTCCTGATCCCCAGTTAAGCCCAGGAAGGGCTCCAGTTCCCAAGTTTAGCCCACGGCTGGCTCCAGTGTCCACTCCCCGAAACATCCTCCAGAGCCCAAACCTCCAGAGCGCCCTCCGGTGTCGGCTCCCGTTCCTGAGTTCAGCCCTGGAAGCCCGGAGGCTCACAAATGCACACCCTAACACCTGCTCCTGCCTCCTCCACCGCTGTCCATCTATGCTGTGCGAGCTCTGCGGGACTGCCTCCACCCTCCGAGGCTCGGACTCCACCTCAGCCCGTTGATCCTTGGCTCCTCCGTGGCTCCTAACTCCCTCCTCTCCACCGTGGCCCGGCAGTCCACTAGCTCCGCCGGGCCCATCACCCTTGATCTTCGGCTCTCCGTTTCCGCCTCGGGCTCCGCCACCGTTGGTCAGCCCCCTGGAGTCGGCTCCACCATGGGCCACCGTAATGGCTGTGGCCTGGGTCCCGCCAGGCTCCTCCTGTCTCCTCCCTCCTTCATCACCACCCTGGTCTCTGTCTGTCTGCTCCCCCCTCCCCAGTGGAAATATTAGGGCGCGGGACGTGCCTTCCGGGAGGGGGGAGTAATGTCACGCCCCTGGACTGTTTTTGTTGTGTTTTTGCTCCATGTGTGTTCTGTGACCCAGTTTCTCCCTTATGTGATTGTTGATTTGATTCCAGGTGTCCCTCATTATCCTATCTTTAAAAGCCCCTCTCCGTTCAGTTCTTGTTTGTCGGGTCTACTTTGTTGCTACGTGCGTGTGTGCTTCTCCCATTGTGGATTATCTCCTGAGTTCCTTGATTAAAAGACTGTAAAACGTTTCCTCGACTCCTGCGTGTTCCTGCGTCAGCACAGTCCGTGACAAGGATCATTTGTGTTATTTAACATTTAATAATTGCATGTTTGCATCATATTCTAGGTTGCATTTCAGGATATTTATTATTTAACATTTAATTATAGCATGCTTGCATCATATTCTGGGTTGCTTTTCAGGATATTTGTTATTTAACATTTAATTATTGCATGTTTGCATCATATTCTAGGTTGCATTTCAGGATATTTATTATTTAACATTTAATTATTGCATGCTTGCATCATATTCTGGGTTGCATTTCAGGATATTTGTTATTTAACATTTAATTATTGCATGTTTGCATCATGTTCTGGGTTGCTTTTCAGGATATTTATTATTTAACATTTAATTATTGCATGTTTGCATCATATTCTGGGCTGCATTTCAGGATATTTATTATTTAACATTTAATTATTGCATGCTTGCATCATATTCTGGGTTGCATTTCAGGATATTTGTTATTTAACATTAAATTATTGCATGTTTGCATCATATTCTAGGTTGCATTTCAGGATATTTATTATTTAACATTTAATTATTGCATGTTTGCATCATATTCTAGGTTGCATTTCAGGATATTTGTTATTTAACATTTAATTATTGCATGTTTGCATCATATTCTAGGTTGCATTTCAGGATATTTATTATTTAATATTTAATTATTGCATGTTTGCATCATATTCTGGGTTGCATTTCAGGATATTTGTTATTTAACATTAAATTATTGCATGTTTGCATCTTATTCTGGATTGCATTTTAGGATATTTGTGTTATTTATCATTGTTGCAGGATTGCATCACATTCAGACTTGCATTGCGCAGTTTTGATACATTTTAGGAATACAGAAAATCTGTTTTTGAGTTAGATTAATTAATGTATGTTCATATTTATTCAATAACTACAGTGACATCTTACTCCGACTTCTCTCAACAAGGAGACAGAAGAGCTGTCAATAAAAAACTATACATTTGAAAAATTACATTAAAAAATAATGCGTTACTTTACTAGTTACTTGAAGATTGCGTTACTTGTAATACATCACCCCAAACACTGGTCACAACCACACTTCTCATTTTTAATAAGAAAATTTACTAAATTACACCACATATATTAAAAAAGGACCACTGCATCTGATTAATTAACATGCATCATTTTCTAAACACATGCAACTGAAAGAAAAAGTTAGAGACGTGTAGTCGTGTCACTGTGTGTGTGGGGGTCTGCGGTTCAGGTGTTGGTGATGCAACACTTCAGAGGGCTGTGTGTGTGTGTGTGTGTGTGTGTGTGTGTGTGTGTGTGTGTCACACACTTACTCTATGCTGGCTCCTGCCTCTCTGTCTGACTCTCTCCGCTCATGAGGTTTGGACAGTTTAACACCATGCAGTGCAATCTAGCACTTGTGCACTGCAGGGCTGGTCGCTCCACATGACACATGTGATCTGCGGGCACATCCATGCTAACACAAGTCACGTAGAAAGAGACGTCAACGCGAACATGGTACGTGTTTTGTGTCTTTGCAAAAAAATGTGGTTAAACTGTAAACATCTGTGGCTGCAGCTCTATCTAAGGGGTGCAAAAGCTAATCGTTATGGTGTTTTCTCACCATCTTTTCTACCATATTTAGTTGTTGTTGTTTCAATTAATGGTCACTCTCCTTGACCTACGATTCGGTTGCAAATCTCAAAAGAGTATTGACATATCGGGACGCTTGTCAAATGAAAAACGGTTTCCTGTTTGTGCACTCTCACTTTGAGAAGTTGAGCTCTTGTACCTTGCAAAATCTTCCTGTTTGCACTCAGTATCCACTTGACATTTTAGCTCTTAAATAGAAACATGTTTCACCACGATTGAGATTTATATTTTGACCTCCGAAAAAACATCCCCAGTTTGCGTCGATCTGGTTTCCTAAGATGAAGGTGTTTTTTGCAAATTAATCACGTTTGAACTGTCTGTAAAATAAACCACTGGGACCCCAAGTTGTGTGATTTTATTCTCCGATGATGTAATGGTTCATTTGCAAATTAATCAGTAATGCTGAACTGTCATAAATACAATGGCGGAAGAAACTAATGTTGACTTTCTAGTTGACCGGTTGATGTAGAATGCACAAAACTAGGCATGAAGATCACAGCATGTAGTTGACTTAGTTGACATGTAGTTGATAATTAGTAGACATAATAATTATAGACATGTAAGTTGATAATCACAGATAATTAAACATGAGTTAATAATTAATGTAGTTGATAATTAGTTGACATGTAGTTGATAATTAGTTGACATGTAGTTGATAATTAAATGTCCAGTTGATATAATTAGTACATGTAGTTGAAAATAGTCAGTTGATGATTAGTCATGTAGTTGATAATTAATTGACATGTAGTTGATAATGTCAACATGTAGTTGATAATTAGTCATGTAGTTGATAATTAGTTGACATGTAGTTGATAATGAATTGACATGTAGTTGATAAATTGACAATAATTAGTTGACATGTAGTTGATAATTAGTAGACATTGACATAATTAGTTGATATGTAGTTGATGATTGATTGACATGTAGTTGATAATTAGTTGACATGTAGTTGATAATTTAGACATTGACATGTAGTTGATAATTAGTTGACATGTAGTTGATAATTAGTTGACATGTAGTTGATAATTAGTTGACATGTAGTTGATAATTAGTTGACATGTAGTTGATAATTAGTTGACATGTAGTTGATAATTAGTTGACATGTAGTTGATAATTAGTTGACGTAGTTGATAATTAGTTGACATGTAGTTGATAATTAGTTGACATGTAGTTGATATAATTAGTTGACATGTAGTTGATAATTAATTGACATGTAGTTGATAATTAGTAGACATGTAGTTGATAATTAGTTGACATGTAGTTTGTAGTTGATAATTAGTTGACATGTAGTTGATAATTATAGACATGTAGTTGATAATTATAGACATGTAGTTGATAATTAGTTGACATGTAGTTGATAATTAGTTGACATGATAATTTTAGTTATCATTAGTTAATATATTATATAATTAGTTGACATGTAGTTGATATAATTAGTTGACATGTAGTTGATATAATTAGTTGACGTATTTGATGATTAGTTGACATGTAGTTGATAATTAATTGACATGTAGTTGATATAATTAGTTGACGTATTTGATAATTAGTTGACATGTAGTTGATAATTATAGACATGTAGTTAATAATTTGTTGACATGTAGTTGATAATTAGTTGACATGTAGTTGATAATTAGTTGACATGTAGTTGATAATTAATTATGTAGTTGATATAATTAGTTGACATGTTGATATATTAGTTGATAATTATGAGATTAATTAGTGACATGTAGTTGATAATTAGTTGACATGTAGTTGATAATTAGTTGACATGTAGTTGATAATTAGTAGACATGTAGTTGATAATTAGTAGACATGTAGTTGATAATTAGTTGACATGTAGTTGATAATTAGTTGACATGTAGTTGATAATTAGTTGACATGTAGTTACTTATAGTTAGTAGAATGTCTAAAGTAGACTATCTAAATAAAGTGCAACCAAACACCATGTTTTTGGAGCACAAAGCCAGCTGTTATGATGCCAGTGTTGTTCATTCTGGTTAAATTAGTTTGGATTATTTTAGTGCCATCTTGTGGCTTGAGCTCACTATTGTTGTCCATGTCTTTCAACTGGTTTTCTGTAAGGATACATCAGAGAGACATTTGATGAGTGTGTTTTCATTTCTAAAACATTTACACTTAGATAATCAATTTAGTCGATGTACGTAAAACTGCTTTTTAGAGCTTCTCTATCAGAGGTTTGCACTAAACAGATGCTTTAACATACATTGATTTTCTCTGTAAAATCACATAATCTTGTAAAGAAAATGTAGAATATTAAATCGACGTCTATTTTTGCACATGCACCTTTTTATCAGAGTATAAGGACTTAATAATACGTTTTGTGTGTGTGTGATTAAATATGCCACTTTTGATTGGGTTTCTATGATTTAATTGCATCTGTTTGATAGAAGTATTGCATTTACATGAGATACTAATTGCAGGTTAATTGCAAATAAATACTAATGAGATTGACTGCAATCTCATAATAAGTCTCTTTGGATAAAAGCATCTGCTAAATGACTAAATAAATAATAAAAGCTAATAATCACATTACGAGGTGCATGTAAATACCTCGTGCAAAATTGCTACGTTTATCACACAAAGCTCCTTTAGGCACTTATTATGGTAATTTATTATTATTATTATTAAGATTGTTTCTCTGCCGTCAACCCAACACTGACACAGTTTACAGCCATTGATATTCTGAGGGCAGGGCTTTGAACCGCGTCAAGGAATGAAAACTAAACAAGGTAATAATGACAAACGATGATTATTAGAGATGTCCATGTTTAAATCAATATCTATAAATCATGCTGCATCTGTATATGACGGCTCTGAGCTGATATGATAGTGTTGTAGCACTCAGAAGAACCGGTCTTAAGATCATTTTTCGATGGTCTCGGGATTTTGTGTCAAGACCACAACCATCATTAAAGTGACTGGATGTGAAGCTACCTGCTTCAAATGCAATCAATATCTAAATTACTAAAACAAATAATTTGATTTATATCAGTGGATCTCAAAATGTTGATATGATATCGTCCACGACATTATTTGAATGCCCAATATTTTAGAGCTTAGTATGACTAGAAAGATGTATATTCATTATAAAAAATAATCAAACACTAAGAAATATCTTCGACTTTAACTTGTTTTAGTTCATTTTAATGCTTGTTTTATTTCATTTTGAGTCCCCATAGTGAGAACACATGATTTATACTGTAATATCAGAAATTATTATGTCAAAATAGTCAACAAAATGAATACATGCACCCATAAAATTCAAGATATTGTTGCTAAAAAATAGCTTGAGAGTATCAGACGTGTATTTTATATATATTATGATATAATTACGCAATATCAGGAGTTGCAAGAAAACTGTTTTTTTTTTTTTATTATTATTATTATTAACATTATTTATGCATTTGTAACTGTACCAGATGCAGCTTCTCTGCCGGCGCTGTGGTGCAAAGATGAGTTTTGTAACAGCTCTAAGTGTCTTTATTATTGTATTACACATAATGTGGATCCTTTAGATTTATTTTATTTTATTGGTTTATTTAACAGGGACAATGCAGTATAACATTGCTACAATATCAAGCAGCCGTTGCTCCACATATAGGCTTCTAGCCAAAGGGTAATATACAGCCCCAGTCCCTGGTTAGGCTTTTTTTTTTACAACAGCAAAACAATAATCACACACAAAAAAACCTGAGACTGTGTACGACCATCAGTGTTCACAAACCTGCTTTTGTTTGAACCACTTTTTCAAATGTCTTTGATATATGTTCAGCTCTGTTTGCATTTGCATCAGGCTGTTCCAAAGCAGTGTACCTTGAACTGAAAATGTGGATAGTGCAAATTGAGTTTGTCTCTTTGGTCGGCCCCAGATGGATTCGAGCAGCGCTGGTCTGATCTGGACTACAACACTAACACATGACTTCATTCATCTTCAGTGAAAGCCGGTCTCATGGCCAGTCCACATGCTTTATATCAGCTACTGTACAACAAATAGATGACAATAATATTCAATATAAGAGTTAAAACACACAGACACGAGGGAGGGCAGAGGCTCAAGTGGAAAGACATGCATCTTATACATTAATTATTCATAATAAAATACACAGGGAACATCTTTAAATGATTTATGTATTTATTAAACTCTTGTATACTGATGTTTAATGCTCAAGGGATTTCTAGAAAATAACAATTCACATTCACTGTATATCTCAAGGACAGAAAACCACTATATATATATAATTACAGTATATTAGTGCTGTCAAACGATTAATCACATCCAAAATATAAGTGTTTGTTTACATAATATATATGTGTGTGTATATGTGAATGTATATAAACACACACACATGCATGCATATATTTCAGAAAAATATTTTATGTTTATACATTCTAATACAATATACAATTATATTAATATAAATACAGGTATATACATGGAAATAATTTTAAAACACAATTGTATGTGTGTTTGTGTATTTATATATTCATAATACATATGCACAGTGCACACACATATATAATATGTAAACAAAAACATATTCTGAATGTGATTAATCATTTGACATATATATATATATATAAATATATATATTAAAGCAGCACTTACATTTGAGGCAGATTCAATCCTAATCATAATTAATGTATATTTCATCTTGTCAAATGCATGCATGACATAATATCGTTTTGAGAGAGGTGACATCATAAATTAATTTACAATGCAAATATTTCATAAATGTTAATCACAATGCAGATTACTTGTCAAACAAATACAAATACATGAAATCATATAGAGACTGCCGAGTGTACATTATATAGTAAAATCACTTAATAATCTTGAAATTAGATTCGTAACCTATTATTAGTAATAAAAGATTAAATAAATATGACTGTTTTATGTTATAAACAAAACACACATAGTCTGTGCTGGTGATAAAGTCAGACGAGGTAATTCATATCTTACATGTTTATGGATTTCCGTGGTATTTCCAGCCTTTCACACCGACACTAGTAAAGTGTTGCATGTTTTATTGGTGCAGAGATGAGTGTGTGTACTTTATCAAATGTGTGCAGCTGCACAGAACTCAATTCTATTATATCACATGTCTTATACACACTAATGCACAGACGTTTAGTTTAACCTGTTAACTGCCGGGTCCACTTTTTGAGGATAGGCCTGAAAATGACATTTCCATCTTAAATTGTTATACATTTTAAATGCTTGGAGCAGAGACTTAAGGTTGGTCTGTTTTAAAGAAGACACTTGGCAGAGTATTGTACAGGTGAAAGACTTTATGAAAGTATATTGCAAAAAAAAAGTTATTTAAGTTTAAGTTTGTGAAAAAATATAACATGAACACATTTAAATATTATATTTTATATAAAATACATATTTTACAAAACATGTTTCACTCTAAAACTGCTAGAGAATCAAAAAACTAAAATCAGAAGAAGTTGTGTTGAAAATTTGAGGTTGATATCTCAATAAATGAGTTTGGGCGCAGTAGCAATCGTCTCCACTAAACCCTATTAGTGACCATATAAGGGCCACTTCCGTTTATGGTTTATCTCTAACATGTTTTTCCATACTTTTCTCAATATTTAGGATGTAGACATTGACCACCAGTGTCAGACTAATAGATAGCGACATCGCCTAGTTAGCTATGAAAGCTGAGACTTTATAATAAATCAAAGTTTAAATGAATTCTTATTAAGTTTGAACTTATATTGTAGTTTATATCATAAAGTAAACTGTGCTATGAGCACTTTGGCAAGACAGTGTCAGACTGTCAGGATAGTGATGGAAAGCATCTCTTTAATGTTTATCATCAATAGATTATAAGGATATCTTATCATAAAACTGTGGAATGAATATACGTTTGTTAATTTATCTGTGGAGTGCTATGCAAATTGGAAGCAGGCTACCAATCTGCCACTTGTTGATTTTTGTATTCACTGATTTTATTCAATTTTCTCCATTATGGTAAGTTATTAATACTTAAATATGTATTATGTCAATGTTTTTCCCCCAGTATCTCAAAGGGAATGAGCTGTGTTTGGACCTGAGGCACAAAAAAAGCTAAACGTTGGGGTTAAAGACATTTAATTTAATTTAATGTACATAAAAATTACATTACATATATCAAAGTTATACTACATTAGTGTTAGAATTGTAAACAGAAAAAAAAGTGTGAGCTTTCACAATTATTAACGGAAAATACTCATTTTTCAAGCAAAACTAAATAACTGGAGGCAGAGCTATTTTAAAAGTCCAATGTAGATCACAAACCACTGAAATCGGCGGATAAATGTAAACATTATCGTGTTTTTATCCAGTAAAAACGTAGCGCCTCCGTTCACCGCCATTTGTTTTAAAGCAGTCTTGCCCGGAGAAATATGGCGGACGTCTCAAAGCGCCCCGCGCATGCGCAGAAGCACGCAGAGCGGCAGCATGGCGGAGCCCGCACAGAAACACGCGCTGGAGATGGTAAATAAACTGCATTATTCACGCATTCTGTATTTATGAGTTTATTATGAGTGAATATGGATGACTTGCCTCGATGCGGCAGTTCTGAGTGTTGTTATAGTAGACTGTATCGCTACAGTGCGGCTTTTCCTCGTGTCTCCGAAGCAGATGAATATTATATTAATATAACTGCATTAATAGTATTGACTTGTTAACTTTATAAGTATCTTTAAGATCATATAACGGTATAAATACTGTAACTGTTATTACCCAGATGAGCTAACCAACACTAAACATACTAAACATATATGATTCGTAGATTAATATTAGGCCTGCTTTATAAAAACAGTCAAATAAAATACAGATTAATATCATGTTTTACCAAATCCGTAATATTATTAATATGTTAAGCTATAACTAGAATTAAACATCGTGTATAATTCTTCACATGGCACTAGTTATTGTATTTTGCTGTAAATTATTAACGTTATCATATGCAAAAATATAATGTTTATTATGTACAGATGAACGAACATTATTTTTAATTTAGCAATTTTTATTTTTACATTTTATAATAATATCCTAATCTTTTAATTGTTAAACGCAAGTGTTTTTGTTTTATAACGTAATAATATTTATATTTTATCCCTTATTTCGCACATAAAGTTAACATTATTTTGCCATTCATAAGCGATTAATTCACAGTTATGGGTTAGTAAAAAAGTTAACTAAAACTATTAATTACATTCAAAGAATATAAGAAATACGTATCAAGCTGAATATTCAGCCAAAATAATATTTAAGGTGGATAGCACTGATACTGTACTCATATATATATATATATATATATAAATATGGGTCAAAGATGAAAAAGCATGTAAACAATAAGTGTAATACTGCTTTAAATTATTGTTGTTTTTCCCATTTTTTTTTTTTTAAGTTTTCTGTTTAATTTAATTGCAATTTTGTTTTTGTTTTTCGGAGCAATTAATAAATATCATATATTTTCCCCTTATTTACAGAAAACACTAAAATATCATTCGGTGTAACAGTCGTCAGGCATATTAACAACACATCAGTTTATTACATATTACAAAACGAATTACTGTCATGCCAGATATTAATTAGTTGTAATATTACATTTTGTAAATTTGCCACATTTTTCAATAATTGTTTACACATTTAAAACACAATAAAATGTAATCTGTTCCCTTATTCTTTTATATATTTTAATATGCACAAGTCAGAATAAACATGTTTGAATGTTTACATAAATATTGTGTTACACTGAAGACATTATTTCCACCACATTTTGATGTTTTATTCTTCAAAACATATTTGAAATCTTAAAAGCACACTTTACTTTCATTTAATGCGCTTACATTTAGTGTGTGTGTGTGTGTGTGTGTGTGTGTGTGTGTGTGCTTCTCTCTCTCTCTCTCTCTCTCTATGCGTGTGTCTGTGCATGTATGTGTGTGTGTGTCTCTCTCTCTGTGTGTGTGTGTCTCTGTGTGTGTGTGTGTGTGTCTGTCTGTGTGTGTGTGTGTGTGTGTGTGTGTGTGTCTCTCTGTGTCTATGTTTGTGTGTGTGTGTGTGTATGTGTATCTCTGTGTGTGTGTGTGTGTGTCTCTCTCCGTGTGTGTGTGTGTGTGTGTGTGTGTGTGTGTGTGTGTGTGTGTGTGTATGTGTATCTCTCTGTGTCTGTGACGGTTGCTCAGGTGCGCTCGGACGGCGCAGACGAGGGCTCGGTGACGTTTGTGCTTCATGAAGAGGATCACACGCTGGGAAACTCGCTCCGATACATGATCATGAAGAGGTCAGAATAACTGAACACGAGTTTGTGACATTAATCCGGCTCCTCCGCTGAGTTTAGTCTTGTTTCTGCAGTCAGGACGTGGAGTTCTGTGGATACAGCATCACACATCCGTCAGAGAGCAAGATCAACTTCCGCATACAGACGCGAGGTGAGAGACACATCTGACTCAAACACTAACCAGACCCGTCTCTCGGGGGTCAAACCTAGCACTAAACAACTAGATAAGCAAGTAAACCAACTTAAAGATGTGTTTTAGCTCTTATCAGTTAATCAGATCGCGATATGGACTAGTATTTGTAAATATTAAGCCGATTTAAATATAAATTCTGCACGTGAACCGGAATCCAGAAAAATGTAACCTAAAAAATAACCCGGAACGGAATACTGAAAAACTCTCTCTTTGAGGTTCAGTCATTAACATGTAAACGTGGTATAGTTGTTCTTTACAGTGCTTGTGTAATGATAGATGAATAACATATTAGTTTGAAACAATATGCTACACGCACACAAAATAAAACATGATTTGGTTCTTAGGAAAATTTTACGTTTTCACGATAAATTAATTTTAGATGAGATGTTACAAATCAGTGTAAGCTTAAAATACATTTCAATAATGATTTGTGAACCTGGAGTACAGAAGCAGTCATAAGCAGCACACGTATATTTGTAGAAATAGCTAACAATACACCGTATGGGTCAAAATTATACTTTTCTCTTTTATGCCAAAAATCATTAGAATATTAAGATCATGTTCCATAAGATATCTACCATAAATATATCAAAACTTAATTTTTGATTAGTAATATGCATGAAAGTGAATCATGCGAGTGATTGAATCATGCAGTGATTGAATGCGCATGATTCACTTTCATGATTCACTCGCATGATTCAATCACTCAGATGACTCAATCGCATGATTCACTTTCACAATTCACTCACTCAGATGACTCACTCGCATGATTCACTCGCATGATTCACTCACTAAGATGACTCACTCGCATGATTCACTTTCATGATTCACTCGCATGATTCACTCACTCAGATGACTCACTCGCATGATTCAATCACTCGCATGATTCACTTTCATGATTCACTCGCATGGTTCACTCACTCAGCATGATTCACTCACTCAGATGATTCACTCGCATGATTCACTCGCATGATTCACTCACTCAAATGATTCACTAGCATGATTCACTCACTCAAATGATTCACTCGCATGATTCACTCACTCAGATGATTCACTCGCATGATTCACTCACTCAAATAATTCACTTTCATGATTCACTCGCATGATTCACTCACTCAAATGATTCACTCGCATGATTCACTTTCATGATTCACTCGCATGATTCAATCACTCGCATGATTCACTTTCATGATTCACTCGCATGATTCACTCACTCAAATGATTCACTTTCATGATTCACTCGCATGATTCACTCACTCAAATGATTCACTTTCATGATTCAATCACCGCATGATTCACTCACTCATGATTCACCGCATGATTCACTCAAATGATTCACTTTCATGATTTCACCGAGATCACTGAACGCATTGGCATTTCTAAACAGTTATGATTTAACAAAGCCTCGTTTACTGAAATCAGGTGACTTTAACAGTTTGATACACGCTCCGAACTAGTGTTTCTAAACAAATGATTCCCCAAAGGTTAGTGGAAGCAATGATTCAAAAGCACCCATCGATACTTTGGGCCAGTAGGGTAGCCAAACGATCCGAGACCAAGCCAAACAATCAAATCTAACGCAGTTAGCCACGTACAAAGAACAGTGTTGTGATGACTAGATCTGTGCTGATGATCTCTGTGGTGTTGTGCAGACGGCATGCCAGCGTCTGAACCCCTGCGCAGCGGCCTGAACAGCCTGACCGAAGTCTGCACACATGTGCTGAACACCTTTCAGGTGAGATTTCAAATAGTTCGCTTGTGACGTTCTCTTGCGCGACCCTGGAGCGCAAAACCAGTCTGGGGGTATATTGTAGCAATAGCCAACAATACATTGCATGGGTCAAAATTATACATTTGTCCTTTATGCCAAAAATCATTAAAGGCGACATATAGCATGATAATGGGAACCAAAACGGATGTTTTTAGCAGGTGTGAGCTGTAGTGGCGCAGCTCTATTCTGGAAAAAAGGGGCGGGGACAAGCAGCAGTTATTTTGTATTTAAAGCAGCGTTTCTCAAACTGTGGGGCGCGCCCCACTGGTGGGGAATAGAGACGTGACAGGTGGGGCGCGCCAAACGGGAGGAAATTTTCCTTTTTATGCCTTATATGGTAACGTGAGATCAAATCTTCCGGAATCTGGAGCAAGACCACGCACTAGACTAGAGAGTGACTGCGCGGTGTGTGTGTGTGTGTGTGTGTTCAACACGTCATCTCAGTTTCATTTTTGTATTCATGGTTACAAATGAAATGTTTAACCTTTTGAGCGGTATCCGGTTTGGTCCCATATATGGGATTTGTATTTCTGTGCTCCTGAGAGTACGGTCCCAGATATGGGATTTAGAATGTTCAGTCACGTGACATAACTGCCAGATTCAAATTGTGCTTTCGCGCGTTGGCGCTGAGCCAGAGAGGGACGCGCTCAGCGCTGTCATATATCACAAATATGCATTGTTTTCAACCTAATAATGTTTATTTTAGGTTTCAGCCATTTAAATACACATAAGCACTAGTAAAACAATACATTTGAGTTTGTAAAATACACACTGATGTCTGTGGAAGCAGCAGCAATAACAATCTATTCAAATATAATTTGACGACGTGTGTTATTCACATCAGACAAACATAGTGGAAGTAACTATAAAGTTTACTCTATTCTTCTCGGAGTTCACCGGCCACTTTCTTGCATGTATTTCGGGAGAAACTGATGACAGACAGGACTCTCTGAACTGAGTCGCAAAGAAACATGGTGGCGCCCATCTCACGTTATAGATCAAGATTATTTATAAAGGTTTTAAACGTCAAACACACTCACTTACACATTTTTGAGAATCGGAATATCAGATAGTTGATGACATGGTAAGCAAGTTTGTGAATATTTTGAAATAAAAAAGGAAATTAAGCCGATCTGTCATACAGTGTAATTGTGGCTGCGTGTGTCACGTGACAAATATGACGCGTCGCCATGGAAACATTAAGCGGGAATGTTATAAAATAACAAGTCGCCTTGAAAAAAACAATTATGATATAATTTTTGAATTTCATGCAAGTTATGACACAGCTGCACCTTTATTTTCTTTATTTTTGAACTTTCTGTTATTTTATGTATATAGTGTGTATTTTAGACACAACTTGTTACTCTGATACTACTTGTTAGTTCAATAAATTGGAACATGTTAAGCTTGTTGCGCATTTCTTTAGCATTGTGTTGGGGCGATGGGGGCAGGTGGGGCTTTAAAATCCCCCCTTGTCTAAAGTGGGGAATGACCAAAAAAGTTTGAGAACCACTGATTTAAAGAGACAGGCACGAAAATCAGCATGTTTCTGCTTCCACTCAAAATAGGCATTTTAAAAATGTTATAATAAATTATATGTGGGGTATTTAGAGATGAGACTTTCCAGACATATTCTGGGGACTCCTGAGACTTACATTACATCTTGTAAAAAGGGGCATAATATG
>CM050426.1:11447435-11497435 GCA_027564155.1 Gymnocypris eckloni scoliostomus | reverse complement strand
ACACATATTATATGTTCAGAAATAATTCAAAATGACAGAAGGTAGACTATTATTAACTATAAATGTCCTGTGAAAACAACGAACAGCAGCTTTCAGTCGGTCACCGTGATGCACACATGCAATATCAGACGTACAGTAGTTTTGTTATTCGATTACGCTGCTTTTCCGATGTAAACATTGACGTGTTTGATGCTCGCTCTCGTATGAAACCTCTTTATTAAAACAATAATTTTGCATGGTTTTTCTATTCTATCATCACAAAACCTCTTAAAAGTGTTGAATTCTAACGTTTGGTAATATTTCTATTTCCTCGGATTCCTCGATTTCTAAAAAATTAAATCGTGTCAAAACATTACATTTGAAGTAGTCGATAAAATATAAAAATTTGGGTTTTGACACCGATTACCAATTCAATATGGGTTATTTTGTATATATATCAGGTGCATAAAGGGCTGGGCGATAATCCGATAACGATAATTATTGCGATATAATTTTTTCCTCAATAAAACGATATAAAGAGTTTGATACATGTTGGATATAATGTTTATGCAGTAAACAGTAAAGTTCCTTGATTATTACCGAACGAGAGTATAGTTCCATATCGACCGAGAAAATCACAACTTTATCACTAAAATATCGAAACTCTTTAGTCATTTTTGAGCGAGATGCTAACGGTCCCAATCAGATTCAATGATCTATGCTAAGCTACGCTAAAAGTGCTAGCGCCAGACATGGAGACCGGCTGAATGGATTCAAAAGCGATAAAATTGAACTCTTGGGAGTCGTAAAATGAGCCGATGTCCAAAAAGTGTGTTTCTTTAACTAACTAATCAAATGACATGTAACTCATTACTTTATTGCGCTACCTGCGCTACTACTATACCCAACTCTGTTCATTATATACATGTGCTTTACTGTTATTGCTAGAAACATCACTCCGATCCCAAAGGCTCAGACAGACTGACAGAAACACAGATGCACGTAGACGACCTGAAAGGCATTATGGTCCGAAACATCGGTGAGGCTCGGTCACGTAATTCAGTTTATAGATGTCAGCGGTGGCTTTTGAGTAAACGCTTGTGTTGCTGTAGATCTCGTCGCTCAGAGAGGAGAGAGACTCGAGCTGCTCATCGATAAAACAGAGAACCTGATGGATTCTGTGAGTTCTGTTCAAACATCAGTTTAAGACACTGTATGCTGTTATGTACGCTGATGCTTATTCCTCTTGTATGTGCAGTCCGTCACCTTTAAAACCACGAGCCGTAATCTGGCCCACGCCATGTGTATGAAGAACATGAAGCTAACCATCATTGTCGTAGTAATCGTGCTGGTAAGTTCTGGAGCAAACATCTCAGTAATAGACAAATGTGTGTGTTTATCCTCTGATATTGTGTAGAAGAGCGACTCCCTTCATTTCAACCAAACAGCTGTTGCCAAATATATCCGAAAATCACTTTTATTAATAAGGGACTTTATACTGTAGTGATGAATAGGAACGTAATACAAACCGAATTCAGTTAAACACTCAAGTCGTGTCCTCCACACGGTGTTTCACTAAATAATCCCAATTATATGTAATAAAACTTGCATAAATATTTTCCCCTCCATCTTCTTTCTCATGTTTTGTCTCTCTGTGTGTATTGCAATGAGCATAAACAAATAAGGATGTATCGATATCACGATACGATATTTATTGCGATATTTCAAATTAAAATTGGTGAAAAACTTTCAAAATGTACACTTTTTAGTTATTATATCTAATGCACTTCGAGAGTCAAAATTAAGAGCTCCAACCCATGTTTCTTTACTAAGAAGTCGGGAAAAAGTCTGAATTGACTTGTAGCTGAACTTTAAAGAGGAATAAACCCTCTTTTTATTTGTGATATACTGTCTAAATTACATTCACACGGCTGTTTTAGGAAGACAAGCTAATTAGAATATAATAATGACAGAAATGGCCATATATTGTAAAATAATTGCACTGTAAAATAAATGAATATTTCATAGGTATATTTTTGCTTTACAATACTTATTTCCTTATGTCTACACTTGAAAGACATATTTTGAGTTCGGACTGCATTTAAACCGCTGGTGGTCAGTAATTAATGAAGCACTTCAAGCTTTTATTTTGACGGAAACGGCAGTAGAGCTTTTATTTTGAAGGACAACTCCAGCTTCAGTGAAAACTGGTTTACAAAACAGACAAATCTAGTGAAAATAAAGCATAACCGCGGCGTTGCATCCCAAACGCGCGTGCATCCTAAACTCACAGAAAGTATAATAAACGAGTTGTCTGCATTCATTCGAATGGAGCCGTTCTGAGACACGGAAAACACCGGATCACGAGATTATCGCCTGAACGATGTTTGAAAATATTCTTGATGAAGCCGTATTGTGCTTTCGGTTTTAATTCATTGTGCCAAAGCATAATGGCCCAAAACAAATGTGTACTACGCTTTTGCCCAGAAGACCTATCGTTTTCATATCGTGACCATGATAATATGGCGGTATTCATAATATTGTTACATCCCTTTGAACAAATGAAAGAAACCAGAGGACTTTCTGAGCCGGCCAGACACTGGTCTATAACCAACAATCTCAAGTCTACAAAGCACAACTTTCCTATTTCCACTGAATGCAATGTTGTCAAGAAGTTTGAGTGAATCCCAATTCTCTGTCTCACCCCTTCCCCTTAGTTTTGCGCGTTCACGTGAGAGTAAGGGCTAATTCTGGTTTTGATCGGGAAGGGTAGATACCCTTTAAAACCAAGCATTTTCACGAGCTTACTTGAAACAAGGGTACCCAGAACACACTGCCAGATCATCAAGAGTCCCATAGATGTAATATATTCGCTTAAATGCAACCATGTTCTTAATTGAAACATTTTAAAAATCACTAGTTTTCCACGCTAACGTTACATTGCTGGTTTGCACAACAGTCCCGCATGTCTCTGAATAGAGAAAACATCACTAAAACCTTGCAGACATTTGTGATCAACACTTGTCTCGGGTGACGTAGCAGCAGCTAGCGACGATGTATGATGACGTAACAGTAACCAAGTGTCGTCTCATTTCATAGGAATATGTTTTCACCCCTAGTAATTACCACTCGGTTTCAAGGGACGAGGGCTAGGGGTAAGACGAAGGGGAAGGAGTAAGACAGAGAAATGGGATTCACCCTTAGTGACCCCCCCGATGCACTTCAGAAAGCACGCGAGCATGTTTGAAGCAGATCTCTGGACTGTTCTGAGGTGGTCAGGAATGAGTAGGAGAATCACCCAGTTATCCCGCTCTTACCACGGTCACTTTCCAATTCATCTTTGGTGATCAGACCAACATCGCTGGTGTCTTCATCCAACTTAAACTTAAAATAGCAATGGAGGAGATGCTCCTGAGGTCTGGTGAGGAAATCCAGGATCCAAATACACCGTGTGGCATTCAAGAGTTCAGAAAATTCGGTCATTAATTACTCGTAAGACCTTCGTTCATCTTCGAAACACAAATTAAGATATTTCTGATCAAATCAGACCGCTATCTGACCCTTCATAGACTGCAACCGAAATGTTCCCAGGTCCAGAAACGTAGATAATATGGTCCATGTAACATCGGTGGCTCAACTCTCATACTTAATTTTTTTTTTCGCGATTAAAACAAAAATAACATAATTTACTCAAACATTCTTCTCCCTTGAGTTACGTCTTCTGCAATTTTGGAGAGTATCTAATACCGTATTTGATATACTCAGCGTTGTTTACGTTCGGGGGGGGCGCAATCTGTGTATTAAGTGTTGTTTACGCTTGGGCGATACCAAAGTCTCTTTAAGACAAGTCCTTTGAAACGCTCGCGGGCATCCAAGCGCAGCTGCGATCACTTTGTATGGGGACGCATCAAATTCCCCAAAACTGTTCACTATTAAATTCATATTTGAAATCACCAATGAAATCGGACATTTTGCTCAAATAGCGTTATAAAAGCGTATTTCATAGCAAGCGGGACTTCTAACGACAGCTGCAGTGATGCGCTGACTTTACCGATTGGCTCTTTCATTTAGAAGGCGGGCTTCATGCGATTGAGCGTCCATATTAAGCGTTGCATTTCTCCCCATTGAAAACTATACCAGCAACATGTTTTAGGTATTCTTTAGTCTTTGGCGATACTCTGTAAAATTGCAGACGACGTAACTCGGGGGAAGAAGTAATGGTTAAGTGTATTTGCGATTTTCTTTAGCGTCGCAAAACTTAAGTTTAGCCACCGATGTCTCATAGACTGTATTTACTACATTTCTGGACCTGGGGACATTTCAGTTGCGGTGCTGTCTATGTAGGGTCAGATAGCGGTTTTGAGGTGAACTAACTCTTTCGGTCCTTGGTTGGATTGACCGTCGCCTCACATAGCAGTTGTTATCGTCCAGCTGGGATTGAAGAGTGTGTGATATGGCTTTGACAGTAAGGGTGTGCGATAAGACGATTTTTGATCGTGGATGATAAAAAAGTCTCCACTATCTGCTTTTGAAGAAATATCGTAGTATCGTGCTACAGGTTACAGTTCTGGCGCCTCCATCTCTATATAGTGTACAACACGACATACAGCGGTACACTGCACTTATTCGCGATCGCAAAAGCACATTATGTGCATACAAGCCTTGCCGAGTAAACGTCCGCTTTTTCTGAGCATATACACCAGAAGCACACGCACTAAAAAGCAGTGTTGGGGAAAGTTACTTTTAAAAGTAATGCATTACAATATTGCGTTACTCCCTAAAAAAGTAACTAATTACGTTACTAAGTTACTTTTTATGGAAAGTAATGCGTTACGTTACTTTTGCATTACTTAAATATGAGCAGGACTTGATTGTTTGTTTTTAATATAATAAGTTATATTTATATCAAATGTAAAAGCCTTTCACACCAAAAAGTGTAATGAATAAACCTCAGACTGAAGGACGAGTAAATCACGTCTGTACAGAAGAGGGTTCAACATTCTTTAGCAATAATAAAAAGCAATCAAGCACAATTGCTAATGTAAAGTCATTTTTGATTATTAGTTATGGTTGAACTGGATCAAAGGTCAGCAGCAAACACATTGGTTAATAAAATGAGATTAGATATATTTGTGTTGTTTAACATATTTAATTATTGCAGGTTTGTGTCATATTCTGAGTTTCACTGTTTTAATTCATTTTGATGAATCCTGAATCTGTTTTTTGTGAGTGGGATGAATTAATACACATTCATATTTAGTCTAGATTAGATCTACAGTAAGATCATGTTCACACGCGCGCACTCAGTCAATAAATGGAAATAAAGTAACTCAGATATTTTCTAGTAAATTAAAAAGTAATGCGTTACTTTACTAGTTACTTGAAAAGTAATATTATTACGTAACTCGTGTTACTTGTAATGCGTTACCCCCGACACTGCTAAAAAGCCTGTCTAACAGCGCCTGATTACTGACCTAAGTTATCATTTAAGCTAATACGGTCAAAACACACAAGGTTTTCATATAGACTCAGTTGGTTGTAAATGAAAGTGAACACAAAACGGATGCGCGCCTGTATATTAGATAGGCGCAGCTCTTAAAGGGACAGTACTAAACATGCAGCCGACTGTCATTAAAGGGATAGTTCACCCTAAAATTACATTTCTGTCATTATTTACTCACTCTCATGTTGTCCCAAACCTGTATTCATTTCTTTCTTGTGCTGAACACAAAATAAGATATTTTGGTGAATCTGGGAAACCAAACTGGTCCATATTGGCTTTGATAGAAGGACAAATATGGAAGTCATCGAGGACCAACAACTCTGTTTGGTTTTCCTTGTTCCTCAAAATAGCATTTACGTTCAGCAGAAGAAAGAAACTCACTTAGGTTTAAAACAGCTTTTGAGTAAATGATGGTATAAACATAAAACACCATGACAGAATCGACAAGATGGCATACTTTTATTTTTGGGTGAACTATTCCTTTAACGTTAATACATTTATGCATTTAGCAGATGCTTTTATCCAAAGAGACTTACAGGTTATACATTTATAGTCAGTATGTGTGTTCCTGGGAATCGAACCCACAACCTGAAACTTGAAAGGCTTTTATAATAGGTCAATTATTTTGGCTGTACTGCTCAGACAACTTGCAAAATAGTAAAACCAACATGACAAAGAATCATGATAGAATCGTGATATTTCTAAAACAAATCGTGATATTATATTTTTATGATATTATGTTTTCTCCGTGGATGATGTGGAACACTGCAAGTCATCATAAGAGATTTAGTTTCGTGTTTTATTATTGTAAATAATCACCCACGCCACAAAACAGCTATTGATCACGGTGTGCTCCAGTCACGGTTGTTGGCGTTGTAAACGCCCGTGAATAACGCTGGCTACACGGTGCGAAATCCTCCAGCGTATTAATAGTGGCACTGGGTGATAGTGATTAAGACGGCTCAGCACAAGATATAGATGGTGAGGAGAACTGGTAGGTACTAGACTTGGTTAAAAGTGTTTTCACGCGACATCGAAACTGGTGTTTGCACTGGAGGATCGTTATTTGTATTAAAGATTGCCTTCCCTTTATTCCCGAAAGTTTCGCTTCCATGTGTCCAGATCGGGCGCGATGGTTCATGTATCTTGTTGCACCAAACACCAATGACTTGTACATTCATTATATTGCCAAAAGTATTCTTTTTGTAGAGACAAAGGAACTTCCAAACTGTGTCAACAAATACATTAATGTACTTAAAAATGGTATTTGCACCTCCGTTGTAACAGTTTTGAAGTGTATGAAATGACTGTCTCCATATGTACAAGTCATTAGTGTTTGGTGATGAGTTTGTGGCTCATTTAAAGTCACACCAGAGGTGTTCAGCTGCTTTCTGCAGACCAGTCAAGTTCTTCCACACTGACTGAATCATCATTTCTCTTTGATTCTTGTCTTATACACAGAGACACTGTCATGTTAGAATAGAAAAGAGTCCAAACTGTTGCTATACAATTAGA
Organism: Gymnocypris eckloni scoliostomus; assembly: GCA_027564155.1. NCBI lineage: Eukaryota > Metazoa > Chordata > Actinopteri > Cypriniformes > Cyprinidae > Gymnocypris > Gymnocypris eckloni. Next base: position 11,490,438 of record CM050426.1, on the reverse strand, counting down.
TTCTCTAGAATATCATTATATGCTTAAACATTAATATTCATGGAAATCACTAAACCTTTCATTAGAAGGTGCCAATACTTTTGGCAATATATTGTATATAGGGAATTATGTGGCATATCATTAGCTATGTTCCCATCCAAAGTTAGGTATTAAACTTATGTGCAACATTGGAATATCATGTTAAACACTTGAACAAAGCACCATTTACAAACAAAATCATCACTGCTGATTAACTTTCGCTAAATATCACCAATAAAAGTGTCATTTGCTGCAGTAGGAGAAGGCACTGTATATAATGATTTGTGTATACTATAAATTACGAGCTTCAGAGCGCACAGACAAACGCGCCATCGATTTCCATAGCCTGCTGTTTGCAGTTCTGGGAGTTAATTACAACGAAGCACTTTGACGAGACTTTGCTGACGTCTTTACTAGCATTCAGATGCTGTGAAATGAGATCGGGCCATTGATTCGCCCAGTTTTATGCCCACATTGCAGTCTTTTCAATTTATTTGGTAAAAGCGTTTCCTCCATAGTTTATGTGCATGTTAAGACATTTATTCGACTTGTGCATGTTTTTTAATGCACATTTTTATTTTATGCAACGTTTTTAATGCAATATCCCAAAATGCACAAAAATAGGTGGATAGCTACTGATCGCCTTTATGTGAGATATGAGAGTGGTCGAGGATGTTTAGACAAGTTGGTAATATTTTGGGTAAATATGAATGAAATTAGATCATCTTCAGCCAGCTATGAACACATCGTGCCTGGACTGAAACACGGATTTATCAAAATAGACGTTCGTTATTGTCTTTTAGAGCTGCTTTACAGCAGAATCCCAACGTTATTTATATGGATTGTGCAAAGTATATATAAAATAAAAGTGACTTGATTTATGATCCACACGCTCACTTTACAGCACTTTTTCACAAGCGTGGTATCCAAATGGTTTGGTTTCCATGTAAAAATGTCATTGTGGGTTTAAGTATTTTAATGTTGTGTCCTCTGGCTCTTTGTAGACATGCATGTCAGGAGGCCGGATGAACTTCAGCCAGTCATTGCGGTTAAATAACATGTTGTCTTGTGGTCGTAGGTGGTGCTGTATTTTATCGTGACGGCCGCGTGTGGAGGACTCAGCTGGCCGAACTGTCGGAAGCAGTAGAAATGCCCCCCCGATCGTCCCTCAGTGTGTGAGAGCACTGGTTCTGCTCGGCTCGTCTCGTCTGACTAGAGACTCAAACACAGCACTGAAGTCTGTGCAATACTTCAGCACTATCGCCTTCACGTGCAGCCTTATCGTGTGTGTTTGAAGCTTTGGGTTCTTTTCACAATATTGTAATGCAACATGCAGCAGAGAAGAAATTCAAATTGTAGTTTTTTCAGTAAAAGATAAAATGTTCATTCATACTGCTGCTCCAGTCCATGAAAATAAAAGGTTTATTCTTAGTTTTAGAAAGTATGATAAAAGTAGTCTGTATGACTTGTGCACCGTCTATAGTTGTTTTGTAGCTTTATGTGAGGAATGAAATTGAAGTCATTATTGACAGAAAATCTTCCCCTGTATTAGTGTGTGTGTGTGAGTGTGACTGTCATTGTGTGTGTGACAGACAGAACACCTTTATGATACACCAGTTTTATTGCATGGCAAAAGCAGTGTAACTCTTCCACTAACCACCTCTGTTCTGTGTTTCATGGAGGAAAGTAAAGCAGGACTGGAACGACATGAGGCTGATAGTATGAGTACATGACTCTTCTAGGTTTGGATAAAGTACTCAAGCCAGCGGTTACTAACCCTCTTCATAATTTACAGCAGAAGAGCTTAAAGAGCAATGATGAAATAGACGAGTAATGGCACCTGGCACTTGTGTTTGTGCTGTTTTAATTAGCTTTGCTTACAACAGTCATGATATGTAATAATGTACATTTATAGTTAGCGTACTCAATAGTTCCTAAATCGTACTAAATGTATTTTCTACAGAATGAACTAATGTCAATCACCAAGATTGTGATTGAGTAGCATATGAAGTAGTCGTGTGATATTGTTCACACAGCGCTAATTGAATTCAAAAATGTTTTTGAGTGAATCTCGCAAAAAAAAGAGCAAATTATATTGTGTAAAGAAAATGAAGCTGGATCATTAAGAGGCCTGTTATTTTACATTGACACATTCAGCAGATTTTCCTAAAATTATCACATGAAAAAGAATGAATGAATCAAGCATAAGCTTTTAATTATACACAGATACACAGAATAGTAAACAAGCATGTATAGAAAACAGAGTATAGCGCGTGATGTGCTGGAGTGAGGCGAGTATGTGTGAATACTTTTGATTTTACATATTATATTGAAGATTAAAGTGCTGTGAAATAGTTTGTACACCATAAAAAGTGGTTTGTTTCCCCCCCGTGACATATGAAAGACACTTGAAATGTACATTTTGTAATAATGTACAGCTTAAATAAACAAAAATGCCTATATCATGTTGAAAAGTTGGTAGTCCAGTTATTTTTATTAATGTAGCACTTCACAAATTCATGTGATGCAGTAATTATATTTTGCAGCAGTAAATGAAGCGGTATCATATTGATCATGATTGAGTACCTCAAGGCTCAGCACTAGGACCATTGTTTTACACTTCACGCTACCCTTGAGCGCTATCGCTAGCAATATCGTTAAATTCATCTGTCCTAATTTCACAAACCTATTTATTCAGTTCTCAAAATGTTATCACACATTACAATTTGCTCAATGTTTTCTACCGAATCTAAGCAAATCTACAAAAACGCCCTAATTTTGCAACAGATTTAACCACATTCTCGTTCAGAGCACTTAAGATCACAGTATAATTACTTCAAACATCCTAATATGATCTTTTAGCACACATTTACCCAACGTGTTTCATAATTCTTGTGCATCTTTATTTAAAAATATAAACACAGTTTAGTATAAAGCACAAGTGCATGACGTGATGATTAACGCTATGCTGAAAATCATGATGTCGGGAAACATTCAGTGCACTCATGCAGTTTTTCATTATAAAATGATATTTCTATTCATACTTGTGCATGACACGACACACAAGCTGTGAGAATATGCTTCGTTAGCTTTATTAGTGATAACATGTTTGTCCTCCGCTCACTGCTGGAGCTGCCACTGACTCGGAGATCTGAGAAAATCAAAGAATGATTAAATACAAGTTCAGAAACATCATGATCACTGCCACAAATACATGTCTGGGTCATATTTCATCCCCAAATCAGAAACAAATATTAAAATCACAACATGACAAGTAAGCATATTTCCCTCTAAATTCACATTACTGTAATAACCAAAAAGATTCAGTCACTAAACATATCAAAAATAATTTTAGACCATATGCAATTAGGATGTTTGAGTATGTTAAGGAAATATATAAATGCACAGCATTTGAAATGGCTTTGTTACACTAAAATATATACAGCACAGGTGCAGGACAGGGAACTTGATTTCGCTTTTGGTTATTTTGATAACTGTGTTTATTAGAGTAAGATTTAAAATAAATGATGATAAAGTCAGAAACAAAAATAATACATAGCATGTATCGCACTGTAGAAAAGTCAAATCAGCTGCTTTGTTGAACAATAAAGTTCAGAATACCACAAATTATATTTTAAAACTTTGTAATATTTAAGAGACAACATTTTGAAAAAATAAAACGCTTTTAAGACAATAGCATGATATATCAATATTTATTAGTTATATTGTATCTAAAGGGGATTGTTTGTAATTGCAGTAATGAGAGATGTATGGCACTGTTTGATTGTCATGGATTGTGAGAATGTAAAGCATCTCGTCCGTGCTGCTTCACGTGCACTAGAGATGGGTTTGATGTGTGTCTGATGCTCACAGTTCTCCGGTCAGTGTGTGTTTCTCAGCGCTCTCCTGACGGCTCTGCGTTCAGCCTCCGCTGCTGGAGTCACTCCTGAAACACACGCGCGCGCACACACGCACGCACGCACACACGCCACACACACACACGCACGCACGCACACACACAGAGAGAGAGCACACACACGCACACAGAGAGAGACACACACACACACACACAGAGAGAGACACACACACACACACACACACACACACACAGAGAGAGAGACACACGCACACACGCGCACACACACACACACACGCACGCACGCACACACACACAGAGAGAGAGAGAGCACACACACGCACAGAGAGAGAGAGAGAGAGAGAGAGACACACAGTCCTGAGGTCAAGTCGTGAGGTCAGTGCAGCAGCGGCTCACCTTACCATGAGCGACGTCTTCCTCAGCACACTCACACACACACACACACACACACACACACACGCACACACAGTGACACGCACACACAGTGACACACACACACAGTGACACACACACACAGTCACACACAGTCACACACACACACACACACACACACACACACACACACACACACACACACACAGACAAACGCACTCGTGAGGTCAGTGTAGAGCAGCAGCGGCTCACCTTCATCACGAGGAGCGACGTCTTCCTCACGGTCCTGACGAGCATCCGCCTGAGCCTCGTCTGTCTTCTTATAGTAATAATCCTGATCCGGAGGACCGAACCGCTGAAACACACACACACACATTACAACAATCACTACTCGTATATACTATCACTAGATCTACAGCGGTGGCCACAATTAGTACACTAGTATCTCAGCAGCTAAAAACACTTCCAAGTCAGGTATTTCTATCTTGTGTCACTAGGAAATATGGTTTTTGCCATTAATTGTAATAATCCAGTGATATTTCTGAGATCTGATCATCATCAGTCTGTCCGAGTCACATGAAGAAACAGAGACGGACTCAATCCTTCAAGAAACCTGAGAAACGCTGCTTTAAACACAAACAAGCTCACAGCAAACGTGTCCCTGCAGGTCACAAGCAGCACAGGTATATCTGTAGCAATAGCCAACAATACATTTTTATTTTATCCCAAAAATCAGTTTCTTCATGTGACTCAGACACTGATGATGATCAGATCTCAGAAATATCACTGGATTATTATTCCTAGTGACACAAGATAGAAATAACTGACTTGGAACCATTTTAGCTGCTGAAGATACCAGTGTAACTAATCTAATGTCCTCCGCTGTTTATATTCACCTTATTAGGCCACATGAGGCTAATAAAGAGGATGATGGGAAGGCCCACGGTGACGACATAAACACCCCAGAGCCACGGCCTCTTCAGCGTCGCCATCAGCAGCTTTTCAATCACTCCAGGCTACAAGAGGACCAAGTCAAATACAGCAGATGTGCTCAGTGTGCGGTGATTGATTTAAACAGATTCTCCTGAGTGTTTAAGTTAAAGTGTCCTGGATCTGGTCAGGCTGCCTTCACTAGATGAGCTAAAGCGGACGGACGATGCTGATCTTACGGTCTTTCTCTGGCCCCACGTGTCTTCGGTCCAGCGCGGGCTTCTTCCAGACTGTCCGAGAGCAAGATGTTGTCGAACATCACATCTGCGGGACCACAGCTCAAAGCCCACGGCAGAAACAGAGCTCACGGTGACGGCTCATCTGAACTAAACCCAGGACACAAGCACAGATGAACTTGACTAGTGCTGCCGATTACTCACTTTCAGAGAAACTTGAGAAAGGACGGTGGACTAAAAGTTGCATTGCGTAATCATGACGCAACATCAAATCTCAGCAATAATAATTATAAATGAAGAGTTCAAATTCTCAGAAATCATGTTTTTTCATTGCGCTTTCCAATCAATCTCAATCAAACTGCAGTTGGGTTATTTTAACTGGGTAAAAAAAATAAACAAAACAGCTAACTGACACAATAAAACATGACATAATAAAACAATGATTTTGAAAATTAAAAACAGAGTTATCCGATATAGCAATAAACCCTTACAAAAAATGTAAATACAACTTATTTAAACTTTTTGTCATCCTTTCCTATAAAAATGCATGCTACGGATGCGACAACGTAGAAAATCGAACCCGATCCGAATTTTATGACATACGGAGGCAGTGTGTAAACGTGATCGACACAACGTGAGCTCGTATTTATTTTTTTAATGTGCGAAGATTTTAGACTCTGTGCTCAAGACAATAGAGATAGTCAAACACAGATGGCAAACACAGATGGCAAACACAGATGGCACTAGAGTTGATGGCTCCTGTTTTCTGGAAATGGATTGTTATTGGTATAATTGATACTAGATTTGATTGGGAATTGAGTTATTGATTTCAAACGGAGTTAAAAACGTATGAATCAAATAATCAAATAACAGACTTCATGGTCAGTATTTTTAGGTTAGCTTCACTTATGGCACACTCTCATATACAATTTGTTAAATGGATAGTTCAGCCAAAATTAAAATGCACCATATTTTACTCACTCTCAAGTCATCTCAGGTGTATTTATATTTACATTTAGTCATTTTGCAGATGCTTTTATCCAAAGAGACTTACAAATGAGGACGACAGAACCAATAAAGAGCAATGATATACAAGTGCTGTGACAAGTCTCGGTTAGCTTAACGCTGTTTTATTTTAACTAGTAGATACAATTTAGAAAAATAATGTTGTTTTGAGGTTTTTTATATGAAGCAAGTAGATAGAATAGAAACAAACACCAATGACTTGTACATACATTATATGGACAAAAGTAGAGACAAAGGCACTTCCAAACTGACAACAAATACATTAATGTACTTAAAAAAAAATATTTCCAGCTCCGTTGTAACAGTTTTTGAAGTGTATGAAATGACTGTCTCCATATGTACAAGTCATTAGTGTTTGGTGATGAGTTTGTGTCTCATTTAAAGTCACACCAGAGGTGTTCAGCTGCTTTCTGCAGACCAGTCAAGTTCTTCCACACTGACTGAATCATCATTTCTCTTTGATCCTTGTCTTATACAGAGACACTGTCATGTTACAATAGAAAAGAGTCCAAACTGTTGATATACAATTAGATTCCCTAGAATACCATTATATGCTGAAACATTAATATTCATGGAAATCACTAAACCTTTCATTAGACAGCCAATACTTTTGGCAATATAGCGTACATTCTTCAGTTTGTTCTCTAAATCAATACTTTTTCAGATTTCAGAAAAAGTTGTTGCGTGTTCAAACAAAGGTTGTAAGTATTGCTCAACTAAAGTAATTGCAATTAAGGACTTTTCATCTGTACGTGACGATTACAAAACCCACTCATTAAAGCAATTCAGAAACGATCCAGGACTAAATATCTAAACACTGACTGTACAGCTATCACAACTCATCTTCAAATCAGCACACCTTCGATGTTGTTCTGTCTTTGGGTCCGGAGACTGCACCCCCGAGGCAGGATCTGCTGAATCCTCGTGTGTTTGGTGAACAGATGATGCCATGTCCTCCAACACACTGCCTTTATTAATTAGCATCAGGTCAAGGAGGATCTCAAACCTGCTGTCAGGATACAAGTCTGAGAAGAACATGTACTCATTATGCACACGAGACCGAAATGGAAATGCAAACATCACTGAACGTGTTATATAAGACTGTGTCTCACTCAAAGTGTAGAGATGTGGACGCTGGTCCGTGAAATACTCGCTGAGATCTATCTCCGGCTGTCGAGCGTGTTTCTCCTCATACGTCCCTGTGACTGGATTACGATGACGAAGGATGAAATGTATTTTGTGTGTGCTGCCGCACTTATCTGGACCGAACATAATGGTGTACGGCGTGGCGTCGCTGAACTGGCTCTAAAATCACAATCACAACACTGTTAAGCCATGAATATATCATTAACCCTCTATGGTATGGAGTTGCCGTTAATTTCCACCCACCTGAAAAAAAATATATATATATATATTGCATTATGGGAATTAAAAGTGCGGGCTTTAAGGTAGCCGGTGATGTGCTTTTATTTAAGGTCACATGACTTTTGAATGTCCATTATAAGCAAGACAGCTGCTCTATTAACCACATCTCAACTCATTAAGTCAATTAGATATTTGTATTCACAATTTATCATTATCTAACATGTAAACTGAGAACATATCAATGTTTTCATAAGGCAACGCTGTCCCACAGTGCAATTGCAGTCATGTATTTCCCCATTGGGGTTTTTATAGATAGTAGCATAAGTGTTTATTGTCGTTTATAAATAACAAAATAATTGAGTAAAATGAGTATCGCAGTATTTTACCGAAAGGCCGATGGGAAGAGTGCAGAGTTAGCTCTTCTATGTGACGAGAGTGAGGATGAGTTAGCCTTCAATGATACGGATCTGCTTATTTTTGGGTTTGCATGACTGCGCAAATCTATCAGTTTCTAAAGGAAAAGTGCATTTAAGCATTTAAAATCATGCATGTAATTCATTCTCCATCTCTAATTATTGCCTCTCTCTCAAGTAGAGTTGCAAAACGTCCATTCATTTCGGAAACTGTCCAGAAATTTGGGAAACTTACTGGGAATTTAAGCAAGTTTACCGGAAATGTTGCACCCCTACTCTCAAGTACTATATAAATACATATGCATATTTTATATTCAGCTGTATATAGAGAGTAAATAATGCACAAATCTGTACATAAATCTTCTGCTCCAGATTCATACACATTATTATTTGATGTTAAGTCTTATTTAAATGTTTCTGTTCATGTCAGATATGATGCATGCAAAAAAAAACACAAATTGATTGTGTGTTTGCGCACTCGAGCGATTCGGAAATATTAAAAGAAAATCATAATTTATAGGAAAACTACGTTTGAACATTTTCCATCGTGCTACAGCGTTGCCATATAGTAATGTTTTCCTAAGGTGCTATATTAGGAGCAAAACAAAATGTATTTGTATTATTGAAGCTATTTTAAGCAATAAAACTTGCACGGAACACAATGCATACCATAAAGGGGTAATTGTCATTTAATAAACTCTAATTCAAACCCGTTCAAGTGCACTACAGTATTATAAGCTGTTATTATGTCAGACATTACCAAACGCAGATGGTCTGAATGAGACAGTAACTTGATGTAGGCTCCACCACAATCAACCTCCTTTCGGAAGAAAACTTCATACCTAAAAGAAGGTTCAGTCAAGCGGTGGTATTTGTGTTTAAGGCACGTGCTGAACGGATCCAGATGTCTTACTGTAAGCACAGAGGTGTGTCAGTGAAGTCAAAGGTCCTCCGCAGGTACGCAGATATAGCGTGGTGTTTTCCAGGAGACTTGAGGAGCAGGCCTCGGTTTCCCAGTAACCTCGCTTCTCTGGACTCCTCTATGACCCACTCTCCTGTGTAAAACACAGATTACAGCTGAGCTGATGAGTAACCCTAACGAGCAGGAGAATATACAGCGTGGTCATTAATGCATAATAACCACTTCAGACCCGATAACGTGTGACCAGTCACTAAATGCATACCATTGTATTTGAGAAGTCCCTGCTGCTCCTCTTTCACTGCTTTAGACAGAACCCAGTTTCTTCAGTGCAAACGAGGAACAACTTTGTTAATGATCAAACACTTCATATCAGCAATTAACATATCCAATGTAAGCTAAAATATGATTTATACTTATATATGTGGATGTGGAGTCAATTTAATGCCACACACACACACATATATGCAAAAGTATAACGTTTAGCAAAATAAAATTACATTTTGCATACGAAAAAAAATTTGAGGTAAAGAAAATTCAGTTTTGAAAACTAAAATTAAGATCTAAATAAATGCAAATTTTTTTTTTAAATCAATGCAGTTGTTAAAGAAGCTTATGAACTTCCTTAAATTTGATCTCTGCAACACATGTTCTATGCTCATACCTACTAATTAATTAGCAAGCCTTAACCTTTGTCTTTTCACAAAGAAAGGCTTTGTCACTTTTCTGTGCGTTTCACTTCATGGCACTGTTTTGACACGGGGGGAGGAGTCAAGCCACGGGGGCGTGTTCAGTGGATCTAGCCACGCCCTCCGCGTCATTAGTTCAAAAGTCAGCATTGCAGAGCGGAGGCCTGAGAAATAAGTCTTTTTCCCCTCTAAATGGTTTAATAATAACAAACTGTATTATATCTGTGTTTGATGATTTTGGTAATATATTAACCTATGAACAATTTATGAATCTCCATAATTTTCCAGTCCCACCAAAGGAATATAATATTTTGATGAGAGCCATCCCAGTAGGTTTAACCCAGTTAATTAAAAGTCACCTTAAACTCAGTAAAGGCAACAGTATTTATCCTGCTTTACGTTTGGGTGGTATTGATATTTTAGATCGGAAATGCAATAACAAACATATTTCAGACAAAGAGAAAGATTACTCCAAGAAGGAAAGACTACAAATGTGACCCATAACTTTGTCCTCAAAGATGTTATGTTTTATTATGAAAATCCAAAGCTACTACCTGTTGAATATGTTGTTAATTTTCTTATATTGAATGCAAAAATCTTCATTCATAAGCAAAAATGGCTTAAATCTCCTTTGTTTTTTGTTTAATATCTAAGACTTATAAATAACAAAAAGAGTGCCAAATGTTTGATGCACTATGACGGCTTTTCTAAAACTATCTAATTTTATTTTTGCACTTCTCTGTACAGATAATTCCATAATTTGATGTACGCAAATCCAGAATATCTGTCTTTATTTCTATGACTGTTCTTTGTAGGAATACATTCATGTCTTGTTTATTTCTACAATTTTTGCAAAAAATATATATAAATAATAGCGGAGGCTCATGGATGGATTCCAGGTATGTTAAATGTATACATTTTATTTCACTAACATTAAAATGTGTGTTTTGTTAACTAAATGCAATTAATATTAACATAATTTGCCAAAATTTAAGAAGTTAATTACCAGCGCATGTGAACGTGTTGGAAAAATGTAGCATCTGCGAGTCCTTTATCTCAATATACATGTGTTTATACTGTTGATTAATTATGTTGTTTACTTATTATGATATTCTCACACTACAATGTACGCAACACATTTGTTATATTGTGTCTCTTCAAATGGCAAATCAGCTAAATTGCATTTCTTTTTTGAAAATTGACGGGACACCGAGACGTCTGGTCGCACTAGTAACAAGCTAATCGCATTTAGTTAACAAAACAACACATTTTAATGTTAATTAATAAATGGAAACAATCAACTTTACATACCTGGAATCCACCCGCAGCCCTCCGCCATGCTGACTTTTGAACTAATGACGTGGGGGTGGCCAGGTCCACTGAACACGCCCCCGTATATTGACTCCGCCCCGTGTCAAAACAGCGCCATGAAGTGAAACCAAGCAGCAACCTCCCGCTCTCTCTCGTGAAGCCAACACGGACGTGACTAAAACTGCAGTTCATCGACTGGCCGCTAGAGGCGGGCTCCAAAAGGGAGTCCATTTTTTTTCTCTCAATACTTTATTTTTGTTTGCTAAACATTTTATTTGTTTAATACTTTTTTTTCTTATGCAATACTTGATTTTGTATTTTTTGCAAAAATGTACTTTGCATATAAAGTGCTCAGCGTAAATGAGTACACCCCCTTTGAAAAGTAACATTTTAAACAATATCTCAATGAACACAAAAACATTTTCCAAAATGTTGACAAGACTAAGTTTTATATAACATCTGTTTAACTTATAACATGAAAGTAAGGTTAATAATATAACTTAGATTACACATTTTCAGTTTTACTCAAATTAGGGTGATGCAAAATGAGTACACCCGCTGAAAGTCTCTGGAGCAAAGCTAAATTTTAGACTACAAATGTCTAATTTAACTAATGTCTAATTTGTTTCTAATTATTCATTACACAGGTGACAGTTGACTATAAAAGGGTGTTACTTAAAGAAAACCCCTTCCCATTTCATGCTGTCAGCAATGGCACCACATGGAAGAGAAATGTCACAAGACCTGAGAAAGATAATTATTTATTTACACAAGAAAGGTGAAGGCTACAAGAAGATCAGCAAAGCTTTACTTATCAGTCAGAATACTGTAGCAAAAGTGGTACAAACATTTAAAAAAGATGGAACTGCAACCATCTCACAGAGACGTCCAGGTCGTCCACGGAAGTTAACACCTCGTCAGAGCGTCTTCTGATGAGAAGGTGGAAGAAAATCGACATGCAAGTTCACTGCAGTTATCTAAAGAAGTAGAAAGCCAAACTGGGGTGACTATTTCCCGTGACACAACACGGGCGTACGCTGCAGAGGAATGGCATGCATGGGTGCCGTCCACGAAAGAAGCCTCTCCTAAAGCCCAGGCACAAAAAGCCCGCCTAGAGATTGCCAGGGCCCATGCTGACAAAGATGAAGACTACTGGGACTCTATACTCTGGAGTGATGAGACCAAGATAAATGTTTTGGAACTGATGGCTTCAAAACTGTATGGCGTCAAAGGTGAGGAATACAAAGAAAATGCATGGTGCCTACAGTGAAACATGGTGGTGGCAGTGTCCTTATGTGGGGCTGCATGAGTGCTGCTGGTGTCGGGGAGCTGCATTTCATTGATGGCATCATGAATTCACAAATGTACTGCTCTATCCTGAAAGAGAAGATGCTACCATCACTCCGTGCCCTTGGTCGTCGTGCACTTTTCCAACATGACAATGATCCTAAACACACATCTAAGGCCACTGTTGGATTTCTGAAGAAGAACAGGGTGAAAGTGATTCAGTGGCCAAGTATGTCTCCTGATCTGAACCCAATCGAACACCTATGGGGAATTCTGAAGAGACAAGTTGAGCATCACTCTCCATCCAGCATCCAATCTCTAAAAGAGGTCATTCTTGAAGAATGGAAAAAGATAGATCTGGAAAAATGTCGACAACTTGTTCATTCCATGCCTAGAAGACTTGATGCTGTCATTAAAAATCATGGAGGCCATACAAAGTACTAGATTTAGTTGTTTTTGTTGTGGGGTGTACTTATTTTTGCATCACCCTAATTTGAGTAAAACTGAAAAATGTGTAATCTAAGTTATATTATTAACCTTACTTTCATGTTATAAGTTAAACAGATGTTATATTAAACTTAGTCTTGTCAACATTTTGGAAATGTTTTTTGTGTTCATTGAGATATTGTTTAAAATTGTACTTTTCAAAGGGGGTGTACTCATTTACGCTGAGCACTGTATATGTGGCATTACATTGCAGGGACTCACCTGTCCAGCGCTCCCTCGAATGCCTCCGCGAAATACGCCTGCTCCGGTGCCGCGACACGTCTGTACACGGTCTGACGCGCGGGTCGAACATGTGTGAAAGAAAGCAGCAGCTGTAACGATACGTGTCACCTGAATCCTCCCCAGTGCAGTATGATATATTTACCTGTGCTCCGCTTAAGTGAGCCACACACACACAGAAGACGAAGCGCATCATGTCTGGTTCCGGTTCGGTCTTCGGTTAGACCGCGAGCTGTAGCTTCACTGATTTAGGTCCAATACGTCGTGCGCTTTACAGCATGCTCCGGCGTCTTCCTGGATTTAAGATTAGTAACGTGGACTTTGATCTCAGTCTTTTGAAACCTTGTGTCTATAGCTGAGAGAAAACTAAGTGAAGTATTAAAATAAGAAATCATTAACGAAGGGTTCAATTTATTCACTGCTCAGCTGCGAGCCACAACACGGCACCAAATTCAACAACTATTCAGATTACACCTACGCTAGTTACTCATTATCAAAAGTAATTTAGATAATCATTACTTTCTGGCAACAGTAATTAGTTACACTACTTTTTCTTCACGCTCTACAGAAGTGTGCATCTTCTATTATGTTATTAATAACACATCTGCCTCATCATTTGACCAAAATTAACATTGATTGCAGTCAGAAGTGATTATAAACACTCATTCAAGTGTTAGTGATAGTCATGTGTAGCTTGAAGCTAATAATAATTTCTCATATATGATTATATTTCATTATGTATTTTATCAAATCACATACGTTTGTAAGAAACCGTTTAATTTAATGTAAAGCCAGAATAAAGTGTTCAGATCACCCCCTGGGCAGTTTATCTTCTACTTCAAAGGTGCGTTCACACCAGAGGCGAATGAAGTATTCATTCAGCTATTCGCGCTTAGTTGGACGCTTGAACATTTTGAATTTACTTGCGTCATTCCCGCGTGAAATTCGTTTCATGAAAATTTGCTTAATTCGCGCGTGAAATTCTCTTCATTCGCGGCGTGAAATTCGCTCATTCGGCGTGAAATTCGCTTCATTCGCGTGGTGAAATTGCGCCATTCGCGGGTGAAATTCGCTCATTCGCAGGTGAAATTTGGCGCCAGACTTCCGCCAGGCAGCTCAATGTCGTTGCAAGATGGCTATTCATAATCACGTCACTGCTAGAGCAAGCTCCTGATTGGTTAGCCGGCACAAATATCCGCCAAAGTTCAGATTTTTCAAGTCGCATGTCAAGCGTGTGAATTGTCATTCGCGCCACCTCATTCACGCGAATAACGCCGCAGGATTGTCTATCGCGTCTTTGCATTGACTTAACATGTAAATAATTTGCGCGCACGCTTCATTCGCGCCTGGTGTGAACGCACCTTCAGTCCAAAATTTTCGCGATTCGTCATCCTTTCCCATTAAAATTAATGCTACGGATGCGGCATGAACGCAGAAAATCGAACGGATCTGAATTTTTGATGACGGACGAAAGTTTCGGAGGCAGTGTGTAAATGTGATTGACAACGAGGCTCGAATTTATTTATCAATATGCGGAAATTTTGGACGTTTATAAAACACTTTTGCATGGACATTTTTCTGTTTTTCACAAATGTGCACAAATGAGTAGTCATAAAACAGGTCTCTCACAAATACTGCTGCAGATATGAACTAATGTAATGTTTAATACCAAAGCTCATTGCGACCCATTGCTTTCATCTTTTCACTTGCACTCAATCTTGACTAAATGAAAATACCAGAACCAATGTCAATAATGTTCTTTAATGTCAATATGTACATCACCTGAAAGAAAAATAAAACTTTAAAAATAAGTGAAATAAATACAATATGATACAATGTCTTTAAAAGTGTCATGGAATAATTTTGTTCCCACCGTCTGGAGCATTTGGTGGATCCGATCTCATCTACATTCATTCCCTCGTTGATTATATAAATATAGATCTATATCTCCACCTTTGCTCATGCGTTTCCCATTCAACGAGACCTGCCGAGCCTCAGTGCAAATGTGGATCCACACAACACCACGAACGAGTCTATATACATCGAGCCGAAGAGACGCCAACACTGAGTGCTTCTGAGGTAATGCCATGTGGTTCTCAACACGAACGGGACAGATGGAGAACGGCCAGAACTGTGCAGGTCAGGACCGGAAAGATGCTTGACTATTGGCCACATTTTAGACATATTCATCCAATTCTCATCTCATGTGCTTCTCATACACGGTCCACTTCCAGAGTAAACAATCCCTGATAATTGACTCACCCCCCGTGCCGTGTCATCCAAGATGACCATGTCTTCAGTCGCGAATTCAGAAAACACTCCAGGATTTCTCTCCATATAGTGGAATTTACTGTCAAAAATGAGCTCCTTTAAAGGACCCCAGCCAAAAATAAGGGCCTTATCTCATAAGCAAGTCATGTTCTGTAAATAAATCATACATTTATTAACCACACATGCTCGGATAGCATGAGGTGCACGTCTTCACACATCACGTAATCCTGCTGGACACGCGCGGTTAGTGAACTTCATCTCATTTTATCCCCTAACTTAAAAATCATCCGACGTCGTTTGACCTTTTGTTGCATGTTTGCTTTGTAAACACGATCGGTGACCTTTCCAACATCAGCTAATAAACAAAAAGCTAACGCTTGCCAAGCATTTGAGGTTAAAAAGTTTATAAATATGTTTTTCAGAAAATAACCAATCGTTTGGCTAGATAAGACCCTTATTTTTTGGCTGGTTTTTTTTGAAGGAGCTCATTTTTGACATTGAAACCATTGGGCACCATTGAAGTCCACTATATGGAGAAAAACTGAAGACATGATCATCTTGGATGACAATTATCAATGATTATACTGGAAATGGACAATGAGGGAAAACCAGACATAATTTCACCTGTAACGTATTCAGAAGAAGGTAACATACTGGAGAATCCAACCCTGAAATCGGTAAGAAAAGGGCTTGATTGTCACGAGATGTTCCTAGAATCCGGCATCCTGCACAATCTGGACCGGTGAAGGGCAAAGCATCCGAGCGGCTCGCTGGATATATCTGGTGCTCTTCGCTCGACCAGAGAGAAACGGACGCGGCGCCGCTCTCCTCAGGACATGTCTGTAGACGTCAGCTTCTTCATGTTCCTGCGCTGGGCCAGACTGGAGGCGGCCACCGGCTCCAGAACCGGCTTACACGTCTTGTGGTTCAGAGCCGAGTACGTGGCGGCCATCGCTCCCTACGAGACAACCACACACTCGAACTCAATATGGCTAAACAATATTATAATCTCCAAAACATTTATTTTGAAATTGTGACTACAACATGATATTCAAGTAACCTTTTCTTTATTATCTCTCAAGTTAAAGAATTATATTCCGAGTGCAGCACGCATGAAGCCATCAACATTATGCAAATCACTTATTTGCATAAAAGATGCATGAACTATAACTACATGCACAATCTTGTCATATGTTCAGGAATGTTTAAATTCTCAAAAGTCAAGGTCATTTAAATTCAAAACCACTGAAGGTATAACAGCAGTACACTATTATTAACTAGAAATGAAGACATGAACAGCTGTTTTCAGCCGGTCACCGTGATGCAAGCATTAAATATCAGACGTATAGTAGTAGTTGTAGATGGTCGTGGTAAGATTGAATGTTTATCACTCAATTTTGGACTCAAGTAGGAGATTTAATCCCTTTTCCGAACTGGCTCCAAATTACTTCTTGTTTTTCCAGTTTTGAGGCTTTGAGTGGAACTAAATCATGTTAGCTGTTAATGTGGTATATCACTACAAATTATGATTGTTTTATATTAACGTTCATTTTGGTTGCCCATCAAAATCCCTTTCACGCATTACAGAATCCTTTAACCTAACACAGTGGATAAATGACCCCCCATCTTCAAGTGCACACTTTGGACCTAGTGCACACTTCTATTCCTGAAACGATGAGCTCTAACCACAAGCCAATTTATTCTCATTGTCACGGCCAAATCTATCACGGTCTCATCTCCGTTCCACCTACATTTTAACGAGCTTTTTAATGAATTAACTCACAGTTGTCTTTGGACTCGTCATTTTCTTGATCTGAATGTCGACCAACATCTTGAGCTGCTATATAATGCATGCATGGATATTTTAAACGTGACCGCTAAAGTTTTTAAACCGAAATCTGGACGGTGGTTAACTCACGAAATTTGCTCTTTAAGACAAGCTTACAGAAAAGCGGAGCGAAAGTGGAAAAAGGATAGGCTTCAGTCGTCATATGAGGTGTATACGTCTTCACTTCTGGCCTACCAGACTGCTGCCAAGTCTGCAAAGGCAGCATATTTCTCTAGTCTGGTTTTAAACAATCAAAATATGCCAAAAGTAGTTTTCGGTCATAAATGCCGTCTTGGATCCATCTGACAATTGAATACCAAATCCTTCAAATGAACTATGTGAAAGCTTCTCGAGCCTCTTTTCTGATAAAAATGCACATTTAAGGTCTTAAGGACTTACAATGACCCTATTTTAGCTGATGTTTCCCCAGACATCATTTGTATGGTATACCTTTGATCCAATTCCTCACTGAAATTATCACCACCCTCACAACATCGTTCCATCCTCATGATGCAATACACCCTTTGTATTTTAAATTGTTAATTAAATCTGTTGGCCCTGCTTTGATTTCCATATTGAACTAATGTGTATTAACTGGTTCGGTTCTTGCACGCTTGAAATTGGCAACTCCTTTGCTCAAGAAGCCATTCTTTATAAATATGTCAATTTTGACAGAAAATGCTGCAATGCACAAATAAAATGTATTTTTGTTGTGTTGAGCATTTGCAGTGTGTCTTTATGTGTTTGTGTTGTGAGCATTTGCAGCATCTGCTGTCAAACTGATGAAAATGTTCTCGTGATTTGCTGGTGCTTTTTCTATTTGCATGTGATTTCTGAAGTTGCAGCGCATTGAGCCACCGTAAAAATGGATATATTTGCATGACTTTCTAACATTTGCAGATCAACAATATACCCGTGACGTGTCAGTTAAGCACTGAGAAAAACACAACGTCTCAAATGCATTAAACAGCACAAATATTCGCTGTTTGCCGTGCTGGATCAATATGATCCATGATCGAAACTAAGGGCTGCATGTCACATTATCCTGACTCGAATTAGTGAGACTTGAATTGTCCTTTATGAAACCGCTTTAGTCCAGATTGATTTGTTAGGTTATTTCAAGTCAGGTTTTGGACTTTAATCCCCGCTTTTCTTAGCGACTTTTATGAAACAGCTCTCTGGGGCCTGTTTCATAAAACAAGTTTATCAAATAAGTCCCACACTTCGTTTTTTCGTAATTGGCAAATCTATACAAAATCTCTTTAAGCATTGAGGATGATTTGGTCGTCCTCTTGCTTCTTAAGGACATATTGGGTCCATCCAATCCTAAAATATAGAGAGGACGGTGAGTTCCTCATTATCAACGTTTACTTCAGGTGTCAGCGGCTCAGTTCGATGCTTTGCTAGCGATACTAGAGCCACATATTAAAAGCAAAACCACCAATATCTATGAACCCAGAGTGCATGGATCTATAAACAGTGCTTTATGCTCTGAGATGAAGCGGATGAACTTAATCGCCATTCTGGATTTCGGCGTTAACTTGTACGGTGGCTCTGAACAGTCAAAACATCTCAAAATGCTTGCGACGAATGCGAAAAACGCACAAAATCAAACCCAATTTTTTTTACGATCAACGAAAATTTGAGGCAGTGTGTAAACGTGATTGACCCAACGCGAGCTCGTGTTTATTTTTCAACGTGCAAACATTTCGTACTCTGTACTCTGTCTTTAGACCTTTTCTGTGGTCCCTTTTAAGGTACTAGAAAATAGAGAAGTTGAGTTTTGCCATATCTTAAAGTCTTAAATTGGTTTATTTAACCGAGCGATATTTTTCAGTCAGAATTGGCAGCTTTACCAACTCTCAGATTTGGGCATCCCAGGGCTCTGTCCTAGCACCTCTGCTCTTTTCTCCCTACATGCTCCCCTTAGGTTCGATTCTGAGAAAGTGTGGTGTATCTTTCCATTTATATACTGATGGTACCCAGATCTATCTGCCTATACAAAGAAACGACCCTTCAGCTATTGAACACCTCTTTAAATGTCTTGTTGGAGGTAAAGCATTGGTTGGATAGTGACTTTTTAACCTTAAATGAGGTTATAGTCTTTGGTCCATTAGACAAAGTTGGTGTTCTTTTAGACCAAATCTGGACCATTGCTGCAGAGTTTAGCTCCAGCCCTGATTAAACTCTCCCACCGGTGATTGTCTGATTAGCACGCTCAGGTGTGTTTGATTAGTATTAGAGGTCTAAACTCTGCAGGAATGGTCCAGATTTGAGACAGTCGGCTAACTCTAGAGAAACATGTCTAACTCGGTTGTTGCTTCTGGCTTTTTCCAGCTCTGCATACTTTCTAAAATCTAACTTTTCTGCCTGAAAAGGGCAGTTTATTTCCTCTCGACAGGTCTATTGCAACTCTTTGCGTTGTGGCATCTCAAAGTCCCAAGTAGCTGGTTTACAACTGGTCCAAAATCACAGCAGCCACACTTCTTAAGAAAGGCTGCGAATATGATCCTGCCACCCCTTTTTGCAAGCTCTTCATTGGCTCTCGGGTTCATTTTAAAATCCTCTTAATCGTTTACACAACTGTACTTATTAGAATTGCTGCATATCCTACCAGAGATTTAAGATGCAGTATTCAAAACCTACTTCAACGGCTGAAATGCGGAGGAGATGGAGATTTAATCTTTTGAAAACTCACCGTTTTCTTAAGCTTTTGCAAATTGATATTGTTTGAATGCATTTTATCTTTTTGTTGTACTGCTCTTTGTTACAGTTTTAAATGTGCTTCAGAACTTTATCTTGATTACGCAGCTTTTTTCTATGCAAACATGGACGTGTTTGACTCACGCACTCGCGTTTTATTAAAAACACAGCGCTCAAGTTAAAAGAAGTTCACTCCCATCTTCTTGCATGTTTTTCCTCTTCCATTGCATCTTTATCATCACAAAAGCTCATTCTGTGCATTACGAGTGGTTAATCATGACGTCGGATCAGTTGGCATATCATTGGCATATTGTGTCTAATTCTTACGTTTGGTAACATTTCCATTCAAAATCACAATTTCTCGTAAAAAAACGTAATTGTGGTAAAACATTGGTACCTTGACCAGATGAGGCGCCTCGTGGCGCGTGAGCTGGAAGTATGGGTTCTGTTCACGGCAGGCGATCCACGATTGTTTGAGTACCTGTTCAGCCGAGTACCGCTGGTGAGGGTCCACATGCAGCATATGAGACAGCAGATCCTGCAAACAACACCAGCGCTCAATATCTGCTCCTCCTAGGCTTCAAAAGCCAACCACTGACTGGTCGCCTGCACCAGATATACATGTTAACCCAGGAATGATGTACCTTTGAGGAGTCGGACACCGAGTCCCAGTTTCCTCCGCTCAGGGAGAACTTCCCACTGCCGATGCGCAGCAGGATCTCCTCCGGCGTGTCGTTAGGGCCGTTAGCGAAGGGCGTGTACCTATAGAGAAACATGCACTCTCATTTAACCATCTGGCTAGTTCAGAACACTGCAATGGAAAACTAATGCATCCAATATACTGACTATCAGAAACTTTGCAAGCATGTCAACTTATTCTACTAACCCCAAACATACCCTACTGAAAGTTAGTAGACATGTAATTGCAAATTAATGAGACATTAGTGTTGTCACGGTGCCAGTATTCGTTACAGATACCAGTGAAAATCCACGGTATCAAAGCAAAACACATTATTTATTAATAAAGTCAAATAAAAAAAAAAAGTGTACAAAAATCAATGCCATTCTTTATACTTAAAGTATACATTTTTCCGCATGTAAAACGACAAATTAAATTTGTTTTCAATTAACGAAAAAAATAAAAATTGGTAGCCTAAATAAAGTGGCTTTACTAAAATATGGAAGAAATATTGTTATTATTTCTTTAAAAATAAATATTGTTTTTCAACAGTAGTAACATGCATTCTACCAAATAATAGTCATGTATTTCTGGCACAATGACTTTTATTTTGACGGGTTTCCGTGAATATGAGGCTAGCTCTACTCCAATGAAACCGCTCGTGCTCTTAACAACACTAGTTGACATTAATTACAAAGTTACTTGTAGTTAGCAGAATGTCTAAAGTGGACTATCAAGTGTAACCCAATTTTTTTCATTGAAATAAATTGTGATGAAATCAGACGTGTTCAGCTACTGCTGTAATGTGTAATGACTATATTAATGATGTAGTAATTAAAGCACTGTGGCAAGAAATGCACCTCTTTTTGTTGTGCATTTGAATTTGATGTTTGTCTTTGTTCTGTATATGATCCAGGTTATTAAATTAAAAATAGACAATGATCACTCATTTCAAAATTAATATAGCATTCTTGTATTTTGATCTACGGTCTTATAAAACACAAACCGCAGCTATACAACAGTACTAGTTTATGAATAGCCTAATGATTGATCTAAACCGCCTATAACAAATACAAGATAATTCATATTTAATAAAATAAATCTGAAGGATGGGGAAAATATTTAATGTTTGGAGCTAGTCAAAAATCCTCTGTAAAACTGCAGGTGTGCTGAGACTGTTAATTTATTTACAATATAATTATTTCAAACTTATTTTAGAGTTATTATATGGAATTTTTTTTTTTTACAAAATGCAATATTCAAAAATGTATCAATTTAGTTTTTAACTGCATCTAAGGTATTAGACCACGCCCCCAATACTTATTATAAAAAAATTATATATTAGCACATTAAAATATATATCTTATATTGTAATACATACTTTGTCCTGTAAAAAATTAAAAAACAGCATTTAATAATCAAGATAACAATATAATAAAGTACTGTATATAGAATTGTTATTATCATTAAAGTACCTACATTTCTTTGGAAACATTAATTATTAATGATTTTGAAATAAATATCAAGGCTGAGTTTATTTGATCGACAAAGTAAAAAAAAAACAGCAATATTGTATTGTATAGAAATATGAATATATTATGAAATATGATGTTACTCATGTGATGCATAGCAGAATTTTAATAATTACTCTAGTTTTCAGCGTCGTGTCATTTTAGAAATCAATACAATTTATTCGACTCAGAAACATTTCTGATTATTATCAATATTATCATATTTTGAGTGGAAATGATGCATTTTATTTTTCAGGATTTGTTGATAAATATCAAGTTTAATGAACAGCAAATTAATTACATTTGTTAATGCATTTATTAAAATTAAATTAACTTTAAATGTCTTCACTCACTTTGTATCACTTACATGCATGATTAATACAATTATTAACTTCTCTTTTTTTATGAAATATTGTTTAAAAAAAGTTTGAGTGGCATTGTTTCCACAAAAAATATTAAAAGTGTTTATCATTGATAATAATGAGCAGCTAATCATCATATTAGACTGATTTCTGAAGATCATGTGACACTTAGTAAACAACAACAGATTTATATACGCGTCTAATGACGAATATTAAACACTAATTGAATAATTGGAATGCTGTCCTGCAGATGGCGCCAAGCTCGTGCAGCGCTTTCAGGACCATCCATGATGCCTTTTTCGCACCCCCCCCCATCCCTGTTTAATGCATCTTAGTCAGTACGAGAAGCTGTGCAGGCGTCAGACTGACCCGGCCAGCATGGTGTAGAGCAGGACTCCCAGACTCCAGATGTCACAGGCGGCGTCGTAGCCCTGCCTCATCAGCACCTGCAGCACATCAGACACACATGAGCGAGAGTCTGTCAGCGCAGTGCATGCGCAGACGCAGACGCAGAGCCTCACCTCGGGGGCCACGAAGTTAGCCGTGTAGCAGGGAGTCAGCAGCAGCCCGTTGTCTCCTCGCAGCTGCTTGGCGAAGCCGAAGTCACAGATGCGAATGGAGTCGGGGTTTCCCGAATCGTCCATGTAGAGGATGTTGCTGGGCTTCAGGTCCCGGTGCACCACCTGCAGGAGGAGCAGACCGTCACCACACCAGCAAACACTGCTGCAAACTGGTGACATCTGACCACTCAGGATCTATCCATGTGCACAATCTGCTTAAATGATGGGTTTTCCCCTCAATCAGTCACATACATGCACCAACACACACAGTATAGAATCAATCAAAACATTCATAAACAAAACATATTAAAGCATGCATAATGTCATGTAGAGACTTAAGCATGGGAGCTCTGAATATGAAATGTGACCCTGGAGCACAAAACCAGTCATAAGGGTCAATTTTATGAAATTGAGATGTATGCATCATCTGAAAGCTGAATAAATAATATTTCCATTGATGTATGGTTTGGACAATATTTGTAAATCTGGAATCTGAGGATGCAACAAAATCTAAATATTGAGAAAATCATCTTTAAAGTTGTTTAAATGAAGTTCACAGCAATGCATATTAATAATCAAAAAGTAAGTTTTATATATTTACAGTACTAAATATCTTCATGGAACATGATCTTAATATCTAATGATTTTTGGCTAAAAAGAAAATTGCAAAAATGACTAAATGTAAATGTGTTCAGGCTGACGTCTCATCTTAAAACACAAATTAATTTAGCAAAATACAAGCAAGCAATTAAATGCAACTATCCTCGTTAATCATCAAATACTTGAATAATTAATTGCATTCCAATATATAGTTCAAGTAACGATGGTTTTATGCACCGTGTGCTTAACAGGATTACTGTACTTTAATAACAATAAAGCATGTGTGATTATCATGTTCAATGTTTAAAACTGATCAATTGAGGATCAAAGATTTAATTTGACCAGAACTACAAATAGAGTCAATGAAAGTCACATGACAACTTATCAAATCTGATTTCCTGATTTTTTTTTTTAGAATTGTTATTATTATTATTATTATTATTATTATTATTATTATAGGTAGAAAAGTCAGTTCTTTACAGTCTCAAGCCATTTACATGATTTGTGCAGAACTGATGAGATTGAGAGGGGGGGGGAGATAAATAATAAAAATGAACATTATTTGACGGTAATTATGTTTATGACTGACATTCGATAACTTGTGCTTTAGTAATTCTCAACTGAGACCACTAGAGGGTCCTAACATTATTCATATTTTCATGCAGTCTTCCTCACATGTCTACTAGATAATATTTGTTAAAATTACTAATCTAACTGAATTTCTTCATACAAGTAAAATGCATGATTATCTCAAACTGTGCAATTTTACCTGGTTTATGCCAATAATATATGTTTGTGATAATTGAACACTAAACTATCATGTCCTGCATTAATGAGAAAAAGCGCGGTCACAAACATTAACGATTACGATGATAAATTAAAACAATGTGACCCTGGAGCACAAAACCAGTATATTCGTAGTAATACCCAAAATATTAGATTTTTATAATATGCCAGAAATCATCAGGATATTAAGATTATGTTCCATGATTTGTAAATATATAAAAACGTAATTATTGATTAATAATATGCATTGCTCAGAACTTAATTTGAACAACTTTAAAGATGATTTCTCAATATTTAGATTGTTTTTGCACATTTTTTTCAAATATTGTCCAAACCATACATCAATGGAAAACTTATGTATTCAGCTTTCAGATGATGCATTAATCTCAGTTTCACAAAATTGACCATATGACTGGTTTTGTGCTCCAGGGTCACATATGCTAACAAATATCCTGTTTGATGAGACCGTCCGTGCTCCGCCTCCTGATAAACGAGTGTATAGAGATAATAGAGTTAGGCCGGCGTCTCTCACCCCCTGGCAGTGCAGGTAGTCCACAGTTTTGGTGATGGTGTAAAGCACAGCGCTAGCCTCTCGCTCCGAGAAGAACTTCTGCCTGAGGATCTTATCCAGCAGCTCGCCGCCCTTCATCAGCTCCGTCACCAGATACACGAAGCGGCCCTCGTCGTACACCTGACACACACACACACACCTGAGTGAGCCGCACACAGCTGCAGCAGCCGGACACCAGAGCCGCGTCACTCACGTCCTTCAGCGTGATGATGTTGGGATGCTGGCCATACCGCATCAGGATCTCGATCTCCTCCGACGGGTCGCGCTTGCTTTTGTCAATGATCTGTTTAACACCAGAGAAAGCATGACACCAGTTACAACTACGCCCAGCACAGATGGTGCTCATCCACGCGAACACAGTGATAACCGAGACGCTGATCATAATAAAGAACTGCTGAATAACAAGAGAAGCCAACGCGCCATTAAGTAACATTTCCTAACAAGCCCGTGTTTTATATCTGAAGCAGATGTTAGGCTTTAACATTGATGGACAGGGTTTTGAAAAGTCCATCATAATCTATTATTACCCGTCATTTTAATTGCTTTTGTTCATGTTTTCATTTTACCTAGAAGACCAGCATATTTGCTTATGCATGATGAGAGGCATAAAAAGCAAATAAGCACCATGCATAAGCAAAATAATGCAAACGTGATACTGCGTGTCACTTTTCATGCTCAACACTGCAGTGACAGCCACTAAAACAACTAAATATGCAAGGGCTGAGTATTAACACATTTTAATATTTGTCTATTTTAATAGACTCTTATTTTTATGAACCAATATCGTTGCTTAACTCCCAATCGATGCACAGTATAGTAAGCTTTGATACTTTTGATATCAAATACAGTCTCAGATTTGAAATTTGATTAGTAAAATCAAGCAATAATTCAGTTTTGGCGCTCTTTAATGTGGCATGACTGCTGTAGACACCTCAGGTCAAGCGATTGGCTTCACTATACGGTGCGTAATCAAAGGCATAGCAAAAGACTAGAGAGTAGAGAGACACGCGCCACCAACGGCGCAGTTACAAGCTACAATAGAGATCCCCTTCAGTGTTGGTCTACGTGATGACCGACGCACTTCAGATTTCAATAACTCAGAATCTGACCAATGTCTTAAAACGAGCAGCAGAAACCAAGCTGCCAGTTTAATGAATGTAATAATGCTTCTCTCTAGATAGTTTTTTCAAGCTGACTATAGTTTGTGTACACTGAATATCTTCCCTGATGTGACTGTGACATTGAGAGTTTTACTGATTAAAAAAAATTAATAAAAAAACACCTTTTCTGATGTTCATTCGCGTTTATCATTTTTTTTCTATAACTAGTAGTAAAGATGAACAGAGGTGCAACAGCAAACGCCACATTAAAGAGCATCATTTATAGTTCAAATTGACCATTTGAAAGCTGATACTTTATGATTAACAGTAATAAAGCATATTGTGATTATCGGATATAACTAGATTAATAGACGTGAAATATTTCTCCAAAGCAAGATGATGCATGACAGTTTCTTCTAATAATCCCAGATCATATGTAAATCATACTGCGTAATTACAAACATAAATTAGGTCAATTAGTGTGGTATTAGCAGGTACCCTGCCAGAATAGACCTAAACATGACAGACCTACCTCTGACTATGCAGAAGGTTTCGTCTCAGACGTATAGACGGTGCAACGGGTATGAACTGTACACAGGATTAAAGTGCTTATAACATCAAGCCCGTCTCACCTTCACAGCAAGCTCCATGGCCGTGACCCTGTGTATGCAGCGCTTGCATATAGAGTACGAACCCACGCCGATGTCCTCCTTGAGCTCGTACACGTCTGCAAACTGAGCCGAGCCTCCGTGCATCTGGCACCGAACACACACATAAACAATACATACACAGCTCACTGAAACACGTGCATGTATACACACGAGTGATATACCTGCACTATGGGGAGAATGTTGACCAGCTGGGCGCTTTTGCCTTCATCCAGAGAGACCGGAGCTACAAAACTGAAGCCTTTGAAGAGCTGGTGAGCGTTTGCACTGGGGGGGATGCCTGGAGAATCTGTCCAACACACACACAAGACACAGTTCAAGCCATCGCAGCGTCTCTGGCAGGGGTATCTGAATGCATTCATGCATTGCACCTTTGGGAGTTTTGGCTGTGAACTCCGGGTCGAAGCAGAAGGTGTCGTCTGGTCGCCCTGTCGCAGGTTTGAATGGAGGCTGAAGTTCTCTTCGGTACAGTTTCTACAATCACAAAGACATGATACATCATAAAATATATTCTCACACACACACACACACACACACACACACACACACACACACCATTGCTTGAGACTGATTTCTGCACATAGCAGGACAATATTGCCTGTATTTGATTTATAATGATACTGAAATCAGATCTCAGGGTTTACAGAGGTGCACCGAACGTCAAAGCATCTTTCCGTATCTGGCATTACTTTCATCATGTCATGACATCTTCATTACAGTCATGTTAACTAGCAGAAACTACAATTTCAGAAAGACTGCATTAGCTAGCAGTGACCTAAAAGAAAGAAATAGACAGCCTGCATGACCCACCTCAGCTGAACACAAAGCAAGTTACATTTTAATTTAAGCTCACAAAGATCATTTTGCTTTCCTTTGGAATAAAATAAGATGCTTGTACATGTACAGACTATAATGTGGTTAGAAAACACCAGTATTACACATTATTGAGCTCAATTTTGACACTTCGTGCAAACAAAGCCACGGGATTAATAGGTTGAGCACAAACGGTTCGGACGCCCTGATCTAACATCCAGCTGTGAAGCAGTGCATCAGAATTCAATCACTTTGATGAGCAAATCTGATTATGTGACTATATCTGATTTTTTAGACACCGAGCTTGCATTTATTTTAAAAGTGACCCATATCCGATGTGTACACTGCACTTGGTGAAACAAGCCAAACATAGACATCACACATCAATTTGAATAGAGTTTTAATTAATATAGAAAGGTTTTAATGCAATAGTTGCATCTATACATCATAATAATTATATATCCTAGTATAAGTTCTTCAGGACAGTGATGATCTAAGCTTCGCTGAAAGCTTGCGAGTGGCATGATACTCAGTGGTAGATATTGTTAAGCATATCACAGTAATTAAATCCAAATGTGTTCATCAGTGATTGTATATCAAAAGCAGGGACATGCTTGTGTGCATGGATATTTTCAGGAACAGGACTGAAGCACTCGTCTGACAATCGTCTCGTGATTTCAAACACATTTCAGCGTCAGATCGCCTTGTATTGAACACAAACGAATGAAATGAATACTCTGCTGCTCCACTAGAGAGGTTTCATTGTTACAGGTGGGCCATTGTTACAGGTGTGTCTGTACCACAAAATGTTAAAAAAAAACTACTTTTTGATGACGTAGGAGTCACATTTACAGGGGAATATCACGGCACGGCCGGCACAGATGCACGTGCGACGCGATTCATATCTGATTTATTTCCACATATGAATGAGGTAACTGATCTGAGATTTGTTCCTGCTTACACAGTCGTGGGTCGTATCCGATCTGCGCCACATGGGAGGAATTAGGTCACTTTGATTGCTATCAGGTCGCGATGTGCCTTCAGCCGACGGACGTCTCCATTTCTGAGCCGAGCTAAATGCTTTGATTCATCAAACTGGATGAGAAAAAGTCCATCAGAACTTTTAAATATATGAACCGTAGCAATACAAAGCTTTGTCTGTGTAAACGGCACACGTGGTGTGTTTCAGCAGACAAGTAAGGAACATGAATGACTAACTGTGATCATTAGTCAAACCCAGCAGGACCTGGCTCAGTGATGGAGGACAGAAAACTACACTGAGGGAGGTGTGTAAGAGAGCCCGGGCTTGACGGGCCCTGACTTTATTACATTCCTAGGGCCAGGCTTCATGTCATAGTACAGACTGTCTTAGGTTTCTCGTTTTTATATTTTACACATCATCCAGACCATGCCGCGACTGAAGAGTGTATAGTGTCCCGCAGCAGAGAGCGTGCCATCGGTGCAGATGAAGACTTCTGCGTTCAAATTAGGGGTGTGCGATATAAAAAATAAAAAAGATCTCGATATCATTTTGGATTTTTTCCGATAACAATAATTAGACAATATTTTGCCGAGTGTGTTATCGTGCTGATATCTGAATACCATGCACAGCTGCAGTTTATGATATACTTCATATTCTGTGTGCTCAGTTCACATCAGTGATTAATTAATTAATCTATTCATTTAAGTTTTACCTTTAATAAAGCCATTTTTTTTCTAAAAGTGTACATCTTTTTTGAGTCATATTGTTACATTTAACCAGTCAATTAATATAATACACATTTAGGCTGCTCCCAAACAAATGAAACCAGTATTATTAACATTAATCTCTGCAGAAGCTGCATCTGAAGGAGTTTAGATGTGTTCACACACTGTTTAATGCAGCTCAGAGGGACATCAAGTGCTTTAACCAGTTACACATGCATCATTTCTTGATATTTTAAACATAAAACATTGAATACTGATATTTAAAATTATTTAAAAAATGGAAATAGTTCTTTAAATATGAAATTAAACCGCCAGCAGGTGGCAGCACGTCACTGTTAATAAGTGAGTCATTGCGACTGAACCGAATCATTTAAACAATTGAATCATTCATGAACGAATCACTGAGACTGAATCGAATCATTTAAACGATTGAATCATTCATGAACGAATAACTGAGACTGAACCGAATCATTCATACGATTGAATCATTCATGAACGAATCACTGAGACTGAACCGAATCATTTAAACGATTGAATCATTCATGAACGAATCACTGAGACTGAACCGAATCATTTAAACGATTGAATCATTCATGAACGAATCACTGAGACTGAATCGAATCATTTAAACGATTGAATCATTCATGAACGAATCACTGAGACTGAACCGAATCATTCATACGATTGAATCATTCATGAACGAATCACTGAGACTGAACCGAATCATTTAAACGATTGAATCATTCATGAACGAATCACTGAGACTGAATCGAATCATTTAAACGATTGAATCATTCATGAACGAATCACTGAGACTGAACCGAATCATTTAAACGATTGAATCATTCATGAACGAATCACTGAGACTGAACCGAATCATTTAAACGATTGAATCATTCATGAACGAATCACTGAGACTCAAAACATCGCTGTGGCTGTTTGGAAGAATTTTTTGTCGGCGAAATGCAGCAAAAACAGGCAATATGGCGTATAAAATGTAAGTCTCTTAATATTAACTTATTGTTTATTGAACTGTTGTATAAAATCAATATTACAAGAAAGAAACGGCACTCTTCGTGTGATTTTAACAATATGAAACGTAAATATATACTTTTTCTGCCCCTATATCTTGCATTTTGCAATCACTCTTAATGCATTTTAATCGACTGAATCATGCCGTGAAAGAATGCGCGTGTGCACGGTTTAACCCTTTCATCACCACGCAGGCTAATGTATGCGACGTGCTGCGAACTCTAGGTGTTAGTTGGGTTTCCGCAAAATACTCGATATTGTCAAATTGCACATCGTTAAAACAACAATATTCTCGCAGACAACATATATCGCACACCTCTAGTTCAAATACACGCAATAGTCTAAAGCTTAGGTCACTAACACGCGGGCCGCGGTCCGGACCCAGAAGCCTTCTCATATGGACCCGGACCTACAGCCAAAACAGAAAAGGTTAAGATTTAAAACCTGATGAGGCGCTTCGATTTCAATTGGCGCAGTTTTTTAGTCATTACGGTAGTGGACTCCGGTCCGAATCAGTGAAGGTTTTTGACATAATTAAATAAATACCAAACAATAATTTCTAATAAATCAAATTTATAATCAAGCACATCAAGATCAGCTCTAGAGCCGTTTGCGTGCAGTCATGAGCGGTGCGCTGTGTTCAGTGAGTGAAAAACAATGGCATTTAAAAAATTTGGAAAATTGATGTCCTTAAATTATACAAGATATTCTTAATTATGATTTCAGGAGGATGTGGGGACTGAAACACAAGAATTGTGATTAAACTTCAAAAGCCTAATGATTTAATAAATACGAGCACTGCACATTTCAAAGTCATCTGCTTTGTGGAGGCGGTCTCTTGGGCTTTGTGTACTGCTATTCCTAAAGTGCCACCTACTGGAAAATAATGATTTTCATTTCCAATCAGCCCGTATGTCTGCTGTTGTCAGACCAATGTGAAAATCAACCCATGCTTTTAAGCAGCAAACACGCAGTTGTACATGTGAACTGGTGGATCGACAAGAAGATCATGTGTTATAAAATGTAAACAAGGGAGTAAAATATATTTATATGATAATATAATACTTGCTTTTTTTGTGAAAAGCTGGATCTGAACTGTAAATCATGCTTTTTACACTCATTTTATCTTAAAAGTCTTTAAAAGTATTGAATTTAAGCTTAAATATCCTGCAGATACCCTGGCCAGGCAAAGACTATCAATTGTTTTTTATATATTATATATAATTGTCCGGACCTCAGCTGGTGGGGAGGGTTCATTACTAGACCTCAAGCCGTTTTAGGTAAAGACCCCTGGTCTAAAGCTTGCCGCAAACCCCCAAAAACATAATTACATGAACGTGTCCGAGGGAAATAGTAAAAACATATTTATAAATGATTTACTAATAAATCATTTTCTGAGTCCGTTTCACAAACAAGTTACTGATCCTGACTCGCTGTCTCCTCATTAGACGCGCCTTTAGAGAAAAAATTCATTTTTATTGATTATAATAGTATATATTTTAAATTTTGTTAAATGGTAATTTAAAGCTTTCTATAGATATATGTATCATGTCTGTGAGGCTCAGCTTCGGTTCATTTTTGGCAAGCGCTCCTCAGAAAGCGCATCATGTTTGTTTTCTTTATTTTATAAAAGCACAACGTTTTGTTGATATTGTGATTGCACAAATAAAAGACCCTTTACAGCTCCAATGATGCATTAGAAAAATTACGGCGTAGGCTATTTTAAGTGGTTTAGACTGGAAAAATGCAATTGATTGCGCTGGCGCCTCCATTGTCCTGCAGTGCGCTTTAGCTTCTACTTGGATATAGGCTAGCGCACATTATTATTATAGTGCAGGTTTAACGTTTAAACATCGTTATATGCTTGAACGGTTTTAGTATATCTATAGATTTTATTTTAGTCGTGATGATTTGAGAAGGCTAAATTTATCAAACATAGGCTATAGTCTTAACGCTTGGTCGTTATTTCAAGAAACAAAAACTTATATTAACGAACAAAAATGCCCCAAACGTTTTTCTAAATTAACTGATTGAAACTAAATATAATAATTGTGCCATTACATACAAACCTGAACTATTTTAAGAGCCGAAATAGTATAAGCTGTTTTGGGAGAAGGGGGAAAAAAGACTGGCTCGGGCCTAAGCGTCTCAGGCCAGGGCCTAAATTTGAGGCCCATGCAGGGCTCTTGTGTCTACCACTGGGATAACACTCACATTCCAGTCGATGGTGGAGAAGAACGCATGTCGTTTGATCTCCTCCACTCCATCAGGACCTGCTCCTGGAACAGAGTACACCACAGTGTGTCCATCACAATACTACAAGCCCCGGCGTAGTGCTTTCATTCACACAACACGTGACTTACCTAAACGGTTTGAGGGATTTCTTTTGAAGAGCATTCGTAAAAGACTTTGTGCTTCCAGGCTTAGAAACTGTGGCATTCCCAGCTTTGCTCTGAGGTGCAAAAATCACAACGTTACCAGCATTTTATGTGCACTGCCATCATGATCATTAAACAAATTAACAGTGATTGGGTTTGCCAGTCAATATGATATCTATATGGCAGCCCTGATAAAAGATTCGACCAATCAAGCGTCACACACACTGGCTTGTTTTAACATGCAGCCACACTTACTTAAGAATCATGTTCATAGTCTCGTTCCGGTCTTTTCCTTGGAACGGTAACGTGCCGGTTAACATTTCAAACTACAACAAAACATAATAAATGACTGTCAAACAAGGCAAATCAACCAGACATTTACTCGGGTAAATTACCAAAGCACTACTGTATGTTAATCCAAAGTGTGTCTTCAATGCAAATGTTCCCTTTCAGTCAATTCACTCAGTACAACACCGATATCATGTCTTTATCTATCCATATAGTGGAGGTCAATGGTGTTCACAGCAACATTTTTCAAAATATTATCTTTAGTCATACAAGTTTGGAAATCATGACGGCACTGTCATTTATGGGTGGGCTGTTTCTTCAATTCACTAACAGCAAGATCAATTCTGCCACAAGGGGGCGTTATTTGATTGAGGATGTTGACATTTAGATTTGTTTGGTTTAAGTTTAGCCTAAATATGGATTGGGAAAATCTAAAAATACACATTTCTTCAACCTGCATGCTTTAACAAAAAGACAGAAACATTTCCTAGCACTTTGATTTTTTTTGTATTGCTTTTGAAACTGGTCCGGGATTATTTATTTATATTCACTCTTCAACAGGAGAGCAGCGGTGCCATCCAGAGCACCTCAGGTGAGAGAACGGATCCATATGACAGAGACAATGCACTCCGTTATACACAAACATGGGCCGATACTGTACGTGTCAGAACCGATACCGATTATTTGCATGTTAACTGATATAGTTAACCAATATTTATTTGTGACCCTGGAGCACAAAACCTCAAGTCTTAAGTCGTTGGTTTATATTTGTAGCAATAGCCAAAAATACATTGTATGGCTCAAAAGTATAGATTTGTATTTTATGCCAAAAATAATTAGATATTAAGATCATGTTCCATGAAGGTATTTTCTACCGTAAATATATAATAACTTAATTATTGTTTAGTAATATGCATTGCTGTGAACTTCATTTGAACAACTTTAAAGATGATTTTATCAATATTTAGATTTTTTACACCCTTTCAAATATTGTCCTATCATAACAAATCCTTATATATTCAGATTATGCATAAGTCCCAAGTTTGAAAACGTGACCCTTATGACTGGTTTTGTTGTCACATTTATTGTTTACTATGAAAAAAAACAGCACTGAACATGCATTTTAATTATAATGCTGTCAACGCTGTAATTTCACTCCTTGCAAACACAACAAAACTACTACTTTCTACGTAAAATGGCTTAAAGGGATAGTTCACCCAGAAATGCTAATACTGTCATTAATTAATCACCCTCATGTTGTTCCAAACCCGTTAGACCTTCGTTCATCTTCATAACACAAATTAAGATATTTTTGATGTATTCTGGAAGATCTCTGAGCCTCTGACAGCATAAAAATGCGTAAAATAATCGGCGATCGGTAAAATAATCCAGCCGAATCACACAGATTTGAACGAAAACAGCGTATGTTTGTGTTCAGTGCATATTCTCCAAAATGGCGCTACGGTGATGAATTGTTGAATAGGAGTTATTTCAGTTTTCTTTGCACACAGAATGCATTCTCGCAGCTTAGTTAAATTACGGTTGAACCCTTGATAATTACGTTTCTTTATGTTGACCGTGTTAATTACATTGCTGTCAGAATACATACACTTAATTTGTGTTCCAAAGAAGAGTCTTACGGGTTTAGAACGACACGAGGGAGAGTAATTAACGACAGAATTAGCACTTCTGGGTGAAACATCCCTTTAAATATCATGAAAAGTAAACCGATTATCGGTTGATCTCTAGCTATACTGGCTTCAGCTGATAGTGGATCCCATGCTATCCATTGGTTCCTTGTATTTGTCAACAGTGTTGCATATATAGCATCACATGCTCATTACGGGAGAGATAAAGTAATGAAGGTCCTACCATTAAGACGCCGAGAGACCACCAATCAGCGCTCTGCGTGTGACCTCTCCGGTTGACCACCTCGGGGGACATGTACTCCACAGTGCCACAGAACGAGTACGCTTTTCGGTCATGATCTACCGATTCTTTACTGAGCCCAAAGTCTGGAAAAGGCACAGCAGCACGTGTGTCACATCTGCATCGCGAAGCTAAACCAGGGGTGTCCAACTCTGCTCCTGGAGTCAGTTTATCAAGGTTTACGTAAAACTACTGACTCCAGCAGCAGAGTTCGACAAATAACCCGTCATCACAAATGACTCAATCATTTTCGCACTAACACACATTACAGAACTGGCTGATATCGACATGCACAAGTTTAACAGGCAGCGATGGGGACAACGGTACGTACCTGTTAACTTGATATGTCCAGCTTCATCAAGCAAAATGCTGAAAATTAAGACCACATTTTTCCAATACAGATACAAAAATACATGAACTAAACAAGTCAACACGTCTCGATTACAATCTTGAACATTGGTTCTGTCAGATAAATCATCCTTATTTAATAAAAGATCAAATGGAGAGGGCAGGTGAGAGAGAGCGAGAAGCGGAGAGAGAGAGAGACAGAGAGAGAAAACGAGAGAGAGAGAAAACAAGAGAGAGAGAGCGAGAGACAGAGAGAGAAAACGAGAGAGAGAGAAAAAGAGAGAGAGAGCGAGAGACAGAGAGAGAAAACGAGAGAGAGAGAGCGAGAGACAGAGAGAGAAAACGAGAGAGAGAGAGACAGAGAGAGAAAACGAGAGAGAGAGAGAGAGACAGAGAGAGAAAACGAGAGAGAGAGCGAGAGAGAGAGAGCGAGAGAGCGAGAGAGAGAGAGAGAGAGAGACAGAGAGAGAGAGAAAACAAGAGAGAGAGAGAGAGAGAGAGAGAGAGAGAGAGAGAGAGAGAAAGAGAGAGAGTGAGAGAGAGCGAGAAGCGGAGAGAGAGAGAGAGACAGAGAGAAACGAGAGAGAGAGAGAGAGAGAGAGAGAGAGAGAAAACGAGAGAGAGCGAGAGACAGAGAGAGAAAACGAGAGAGAGAGAGAGAGACAGAGAGACAGAAAACGAGAGAGAGCGAGAGAGAGAGAGAGAGAGAGAAAACGAGAGAGAGAGAGAGAGAAACAGAGAGAGAAAACGAGAGAGAGAGAGAGAGAGAGACAGAAAACGAGAGAGAGAGAGAGAGAGACAGAGAGAGAAAACGAGAGAGAGAGAGCGAGAGAGAGAGCGAGAGAGAGAGAGCGAGAGAGAGAGAGAGCAGAGAGAGAGAGAGAGAGAGAGAGACAGAGAGAGAGAAAACGAGAGAGAGAGCGAGACAGAGAGAGAAAACGAGAGAGAGAGAGAGAGAGAGAGAGAGAGAGAGAGAGAGAGAGAGAGAGAGAGACAGAGAAGCGGAGAGGTGAAGGGGGATACTTTACTTTTCAGGCTTCAGGTCTCTGTAAACAATGCCTAGGTTGTGTAGATGATCCAATGCAAGAGCCAGCTCTGCAAGGTAGAATTTCACATCCTCCTCTGTAAACATAACCTAGTAAGAACTGGACAGATTTACTCTCGCATCAAAGATCACATGCAACAATACAATGCACATCATCATAATGACAGAGAGGATTCATATGGGTAACAATTAATGATAACACACAAATATAGAGCTTTTTATACAATGCATTTACAGGCGAATGCTACTGAAAACGGTGCATGTACATTCATTTGCATGTCGGCACGTTTATAAACAAACGTGATAGTCACTTTTCTTGCATTAATGAAATGTCTAAGATTAAAGCTGATGTGTAAATATCAGAAGAGTTTTTTAGTCACCAGTTCATAAGATGCAAGTAAACATACACATACTCAAAGACATAACATATGCATGAGATACGAATCATTATGATTGACGAGTCGATTCAATTAAAAATGCCACATCAGAGCTATAGTAAACATCACATGCAGCATGTGGCCGTTTGTGCCGGTGCATACAAATCAACATTTTCACAAAAAGTACAGTAGAAATACACAAATAAATTGAAATCGCTGTGACTGAACATGATTGTGGATTCCAAAACACTGACTGCAAAACTACCAACTTTTTCCAAGAGGTAGAGAATAAAAAAACCTTATAAGCTTTTGGGTTTCATAGCACGAAACACACAATATCATTACAGATTAACAACAGAGGTGCATTTTGCATTAAAGAATATAGCTGTATAGTCGAATGAGTCCTGCATTAAAGCATGCAAATTAACATACGGAAAAAAAACAAGCCTTCAAATTATAGTCTAGCTTAGCTTTTTAAACCTGCAAATGAAAATTAGGCAGACGACGTTGCACTTAATCAGACATTTGGGCAAACAATCAACTGCTGGAAAATAGCACTACAAGACATACGAGCAGCTGTTATTCTGTATACAACATCAGATAAACTGTTAGAGAAGAACAAGAGATGCTTACCTCTTTGGATAAACGAGTAAATACATCCCCACCCCTGAGAAAATCCAAAATTAAATAGAGTTTCCCTTCGGTCTGAAAGGCTGCGAGTGGAAAACAACAATACCAGAGCTGGTAAAAATAAAGCATACCACGAAAAACAAAGCAACAACACTTTGAAACTGTTCCTTTGAGTCTATAGTCTTTGTATATAATGGATTTTTCCCCACTTATATTTAAGTATAGGCTACGGTTTCAGAAGAAAACGCTTTAGAGATTGGACTGAGAGATTTACATACACTCATGGCAGCACTGCTTTCTGAATTAATAAGAGCCACATTTACAAGCCACTGAGCTTAAGTGATGTTAAGCAAATCAATCAGTCTGGAACATGCTAATTACACCAAAATGGGCTTAAACAATCACTGGACGGATCTACACACAGGGCCGACCAAACCAAGATTAAGTTTGGTTTACAGGTCAAGAGTACAGGTATATCTGTTTTTAGATATATATACTTATACATACACGTATATAGAAACTTTAGAACCACTCATCCTTAAATAACGCATTTCTAATCACCAGAATCAGACAATATCAACAAGCACAAATAGTCTGTAATGAATAGAGTGTTGGAACGATGATGTCACTTTGTAGGCGTAAACACGGAAGAGCGTTACATTGTAGCACCTGCGGTTCCTTCATCCCAGAGTCAATGGGATTGTAGTTAAATCACTTAAATAAGGTCCGTGGTTCACACAAGCTCAAGATACTTCCACGTTTTATTCCATGACATAAAACACCAAACTCGTGATTTGTTTTGTTTTTTAAACGGTTGTGTTTCTTAAAAAACACGGCGCTGTCGGAGACATTAAGCGACATCACACCAAACATTTATCAATTTACAGTCATTTTTACTACAATTAATTTTAGAATAACTAATGAACAGCCTAGTTTCCCACATTTATCTTACAAGTCTTCGGCTCGTTTGATCTCTTTCTGACACGGAGACTCGTACTGTAAGGCAAACTCATATTACATGTATTATTTAATATACAGTGGTACAGCTGATCTGCTCCCCGCTGTGCTCTGCTCACATTCACTGATAATACAGCTTTGCCAGGGTTTTATATTTGTATACATGTTCACTTAATGTTTCCTTTCACCGAATCATCATTTCTATTCATTTTCCACTGATGACCGCGATCTGATGACCATTAACGGTCATATCTCTGTATGAATGGATGACAGAGATGCGCGTTTTCCTTTAGCGCACACACACACACACACACACACACACGACGTCTCAATGAGGACATAAACACATGTGCATCTCCAGAACTGCTCTGAGAGTCACTTTATGGGCATTTCATCAATTGAATAGGAAAATGCATTATTTACCAATTTTCTTATGTAATATTAGATATGAAAATCTAGCCATTTATTACTCTCATTATGACAATTATTTTTTTAACATTCTGTCCCAACAGCAACACATTAATATGCAAATTAGATACAGTGAATAGGTACACTGTGTTTAATGGGAAACCAGTTTATGGAAATCTTTACACACATATTGCATAAAACAAAATGGTATATCAAATCATGTTGTTATATATTTTATAACACAGTTGAGAATCATCCTTAAAGTTTAGTATAAAAAATCCTGAAACCTAAAAATTGATTGCCGATTTAAAAAAATCCCATTGTTTTTGCCTTTTTGATGTCTATTCATGCCATTTAATTTCAGTCCTAGTGTCCATAGAATAAAATATGAATAAAACATAAAAAAATATATATATCTTATGGTCTAAACAATGTAATGACATGAAAAAAATACTAAAGTCACAAAAATATTATTATTATTTTCTTTTTTTTTGGGATGTAAAGGTATTCACGGCAACCCGTCAAAATAAAAGTCTGTTTTTTTGTAGACAGTGCAGCAGAAATGTACGTAACACTATTACTAAAATTATAAAAACTATTTTTTTGTAAGGAATGATCACAAAGCATTTCTAACATGTTTTAATTGTAATAGTAAATTCCCTTTGTTTGCCAAAAAAAAAAGTTTCATTCTCAATCATTTACAGATCAATTAAATTAATAAATCATTAATTTAAGCAATTTTATGCATCACTTTACTTCTTATTACTTGACTTGGATTTTATGAAACCCATATCGGTCGACCTCTAATGTAAACACCACGTGTTTCACGTGGTGCAAGTGAAACTTTAACGATGCATAGCGTTTAAAGCCACATTAAAATTAAAAGTCAAGAAGCTGTTAGAAAGCGATTGTAGGAGGATAAAATTACATTGTGTAGAGCTGAAAAGCTGCTTTATTCACTAAAATAAGTTTAATCTTACCATATGCAAAAAAATTGCTCACTCTGCTGATATTTAATGGATTAAATAAACTAGAATTTAGTACATGGAGACATTTTTAATACGAGGATTTATTGACTTTTAATGCAC
The DNA here is from genome assembly GCA_027564155.1 of Gymnocypris eckloni scoliostomus. Taxonomy (NCBI): domain Eukaryota; kingdom Metazoa; phylum Chordata; class Actinopteri; order Cypriniformes; family Cyprinidae; genus Gymnocypris; species Gymnocypris eckloni. The sequence continues at coordinate 11,450,630 of CM050426.1, read as the reverse complement.
CTTATTTCGAAATGCATGGTATGAAATATTATTCACTATACTATGCATTATTAATGTCTTATTTCAGTTTGGCTCTAGTTTTGCATTTATGAACGTGTTAAAATAAGTCTGAGCGTGCTAGATTATCTTAGCGGACAAAACGTGTAACGAGCTATGGTTGAACGCAGCACTTATTTTTTGCGATAATCCAAAAAATCCCATCCCATGAAACCAGTCTTACCATAGTGCATCTTGACAATGAAAGGATGATTGACCTCCACCAGAATATCTCTCTCCATCTTGGTGCGAACTCGGTCCCTCACTGCAACACAACACACACAAACGACGAATAAACACCGGTATGGCGTCACAGAAGTGCGCTGGCACTGATACAGACACTCACTGACCTTTTAAAGATGCCTTTTTGAGCACCTTCATTGCATAAAGCTGTCCGGCATCCGGACCCATCAACTTACGCACCAAAAACACCTGAGGACAGGAGAGGCCACAGATCAGATGGTCTTGTTTCACAATGAAAATAAAAAATGGGAAATGCATTGGAGAATATTAGTTATGACCACCCTCACAAAGAGCTTGAGGTCTTCGGTGATGGCGTGGGCCTCGTGCACACAGTATTTATGCATGAGAAATGTTAGATATGATGCAATTAAGCGGCAATAACTCTTCTATTTCTGCACATAAACGAGCGGAAAGAGTCTCCGTCCACCTCCACACTAACTCCGGCGTGGTTCAACTAAAATATGAACGCAACACGGACAAAACCACATCTACACAGAAGAAGTTTGGAAGAGCCTTCTCTCGCTTGTCCAGCATTTTATGAATGTTAGATGTTTAGATGCACAGATTAAATACATGACCACCCTCCTGAACACTATAAACACAAAAAGAGGTCAAAATTATAAATATTTGCCACAAATCATTAGATATGGTTCAATTGTCTCAGAACCAAGATGCACCACTTTTCTCCGGAAGAAGTATTGTCTTTGATCAACTTTAAAGATGATTTTCTCAATATTTAGATTTTTGGCACGCTCAGATTCCAGATTTACAAATATTGTCCAAACCATACATCAATGGAAATATTATTTATTCAGCTTTCAGATGATGCATACATCTCAATTTCAGAAAATTGACCCTTATGACTGTGCTCCAGGACACATGCACACATACAAAAGTGCATTTTGTTAGATGTTTAGATGCACAAATTAAACATGACCACCCTCCTGAACACTATAAACACAAAAGAGGTTCAATGGCGTGAGGCATAATTTGCCATATGGTTCAATTGTCTCAGAACCAAGATGCACCACTTTTCTCGGAAGAAGTATTGTCTTTAATACCTCTTTTGATTGGTGCATGGCGATGAACAATGGAGCCAACCCTAAGAACTATAATAAAATAAATTATTAAACATTGCAATTCCCCAATCTGCACTATTTTTACAGATTTTCTCTCACTTAAACAACTGTAAAATGAAGTGCTCTGTGACTGGAAAGAGGAAGATATAGTTAACTTAAAATGAGTTGCTGTATGTAACAAAACCGATGTAATTTCTCACTGTTTATAAATGGTCATTTCTTTCCCTAACCTTATTAAGTTTTACACATCAAATTCTACTGTTGCTTCCTCAGACAAACAAACTGAGTTATCGGTAAACCCTGCCCCCCTTAGTTACCGTTGCTCCCTCGGACAAACAAAGCGTAGCTATTGGTAAGCTCCACCCCCTTAGTTACTGTTGCTTCCTCAGACAAACAAACGGAGTTATCGGTAAGCCCCACCCCCCTTAGTTACCGTTGCTCCCTCGGACAAACAAACAAAGCTATCAGTAAGCTTATCGGTAAGCTTCGGATCGTCCAATTTTTCTCTACGGCACTGAAACCTAAAGATGTCAGAGTTCCGCCTCCATGCAACAGATACTCAACAGCCATTGGCTAGTCTGCGTTCAAGGGGAGGGGCTTACGATAGCTCAATTCAGCTGTCTTCATAATAACAACTGCAGCAGCCAAAATAAATCAGATGCTTCGTTCTGTTGTACAAAAATCCCACCGAACCATAAATTGTGTGCTCAGCCTGACTGTGTGAAGTGAAAGAATCACAGACCTTCCCAAAAGAGCCTTGTCCCAAAACCTTGAGCAGCTCAAACTGTCCAGGATCGGCCTTCTCACAGCCCTCCTTCACATGATGAGTGATGGGAATCTCTTGATACGCGCCCTCGTCCTGCACACACACACACACACACAATTTCATCCAAGCCTGTGGTAAGTGGGTTTGTAATGGCCAATGCAGATATCTTCAAGAGCACAGTAGACAATTTACATACAGTCTTAATATTTTATTAAATAATGAAAATGCATTTTTAACTGTGGCTTAAGTTTACAAATACTTTGAGGCCTTTGAATATGATATATGTGAACCTGGAGCACAAAAGCAGTCATAAGAAGCACGGGTATATTTGTAGTAATAGCCAACAATATACAGTGTATGGGTCAAAATTATATATTTGTATTTTATGCCAAAAATAATTAGATATTAAGATCATGTTCCATGAAGATATTTTGTACCGTAAATATATCAAATCTTAATTATTGATTATTAATATGCATTGCTGTGAACTTCATTTGAACATCTTTAAAGATGATTTTCTCAATATTTAGATATTTTTGCACCCTCAGATTTCCAAATATTGTCCAAACCATGCAACAATGGAAATATGATTTATTCAGCGTTCACATGATGCATAAATCTAAATTTCACAAAATTGACACTTATGACTGGTTTTGTGCTCCAGGGACACAATAAATAAATACATAAAATGCACAACATTGCTGCAATAAAAATATTTTCCATAACTGAAATTATTTAGACTTAAGTCTTTTCCTTGATTACCTTCTACACACATAACTACTGTTATATGTTTAACTGCTTTAACATAACTAATATATAACGCTGTTACTAACATTTTAGATACCAGCGAAAATTCACAATTGCATATAAAAAATAATTCTAGCCTAATTAAAAATAACGTTCAAACATCTTTAAAGACCTCAGCAATAAAATAGCAACAATTGAATTACAACCAGCAACAAAGTAGCATTAAGTACAGAAATTAAAAGTAATCAAATCTATGAAAAATAATGAATTAAATACAGTTAAATCCTTCAGTTAACGTTCAGTTAAGGGCCGTGAGTTTTGTAG
>CM050426.1:11227435-11442435 GCA_027564155.1 Gymnocypris eckloni scoliostomus | reverse complement strand
AAAATCTGATTTACAACACAGTAATATTGCAAGGGTAACCTTATTCGGTTTAATATTTTAACAACAATACTTTTACTTTATCCTATATTTTCAGCTCTAACCATGACTATATATTACAAACTATTATTGTAGCATGCTGAACAGTGGAATTTATCATGGAAAAGCACTTTAAGATATAGACATAAGTTACACGTTTCTGACACTGGCTGATAGATATTAACGTGTTTTTGAATCTATGAATACAAACAGACGGATGTTTAGTTAGCTGGAGACAGAAAGTGGGATCTAAACAGCATCTTTTGTCTGCTTGATGTTGTGTGTGACTAGCAGATGTAGAAGTTATCAGTGAAGGCGTTATATAGCTCCAGCTAACGTTAGTTTACACTGACATTCGCGTGCGCGCGCTTTAGTCATGACTCATAATGTGAATCCGATCAACAAGCGCAGGCTAATCATCTTCATCATGCTAGTGTTTAACACTCCTCAGAAACCGACGTCACTGACTGGAGCACCGTTTGCGTTAATGTTGTGAATGATTAACTAGACGCATCATTATCTGAGGCTAACTGCTAATGCTAACGCTGCCGTCACGCGAGTCTCCACACTGCGTGCGCGCACCCGCGTCTCCGAAAAACACACACAAAGCCGCCGTTAGCGGCACCGAGAATCCGACGCGGTCATATGTGCGACATAACGTTACCTCGCTGCTGACGCTCTGCACCTCCATTTCGCGCGAGGCCTCCTGCGCGGCGCCGAAGGACATCATGCGGTCAAACTAGACGCGTGTTCCGCGAGGCATCTCCGCGTCGTGTGTGTGTGTCCGTTAAACGCGCGTGTGATCAGCTGACGCTCCCGATAGAACGCTGCGCTCCCGATACGCTCAAATATGGCCGTGTCTGCGCGCGCCCGCTGCTGACGTCACTGTGACGCACCCCAGCGGAGGATTTCCCCACCGAGGAGCGCGATCCCGTGAAACAACATCCCAACACTAGTACGAGAACGAGGACGGAGCTGTGACCGCGCACTCAACTCAAAGGATTAAAGACAGGGCCTCCAAAACCATAACATCCCCTGTATGCCAGCTCATGGACAGCAAAATATAGCCTAATTGTTCATCGGATATTGTTGATTTGTCACTCACCTGCAACAGGCCCGGATCAACACAGTGCCCTAGATTGAGCACATTTAAAGCCCCCTCCCCTTCAAAAATCCAGGAGCTCCTTCTGATCCAAAAAAACAAAATTCAATAATTGAAGATAAGTGATTTTACTGGGGAATTTTTTGTAATGCCATTTTTTCTAATTTTATTAAAAGTGTGTCATTATGACAAATTCAAAAATCTATATTTATAAGCTTTTCCAAAATTTCTAATAAAAAAGATTAGAATAAGAACAGGTAGAATAATAATAAGTTACCAATTAATAGAAATCAATATTTACATTTGTGCATTTAGCAGAAGTTTTTATCAGATTATACATTTATTTGTCAGTATGTGTGTTCCCTGGGAATCAAACCCAACTAATATGAACTAATTAGTAATTAACTATTAACTAATTGTTAACTAATATTAACAAAATGAGTTCCCACTACAACGGTGGCACATTTACAGAGGCTTGGAGATGAGATGGATGTTTTAAATTCATAACAATGTTGTGAGATTAATGTTTTAAATACACAATTTTGAATATATAACTATTGTTTGAATAAACATAAAAATAAAACTGCCAGCAGGTGGCGGCGCGTCACTGATTTGATCTCTGAATCATTCATTTAATTGATTCGTTTGAAACTACTTTCCTTGATGAAATTCATACTTCATACTAACTTATTGTTTATTGAACTGTTTAATATCACATTTGCAAACTCCCTTATGATCTTTAAAAGCTGTCACACAGTTCATCGCAATCTTACAAAGTATAATCAACGAAGCTCTTATTTACTCCTGTCTACACTTGGTTTGTAATAACGAGAGGTGAGCTAAACTCAGGTAACTCTGTAATGAACAAAAGTATTTAGAGCAGTGAGTGGATAATAATGAACATGAATCGGGTATGTTTTGATAATCACACGCTGTAGAGCCCTGGCTATGTGCCGTGATAAGTTGATGCTGTTAATTGAGTATTATAAATTAGCAGAGCTCGACTCTGACTGGGGGCACATACACTGTGACCTCACCCAATCGCAGTTCATGCGTGCATATATTTTATATTCTCTCTTGTATCATTAACTGTTCATTTTCTATGCATCTGAATTATTATTATTTTATTATTAAATATGATTATTTATTAATTCCACAGTATACTTACTGTATTTACTGTATGCACATTTTACTCTTTTAATTTTTTTGACAGTAAGTGTGAGTGTGTGTGTGTGTGTGTGTGTGTGTGTGTGTGTGTGTGTGTGTGTGTGTGTGTGTGTGTGTGTGTGTGTGTGTGTGTGTGTGTTTGAGAGTTAGAGTGAGTGTGTGTGTGTGTGTGTGTGTGTGTGTGAGAGAGATAGAAGTGTGTTGAGTGTGTGTATGCGTGTCGTGAGCCTGAGCCTGAGTGTGCGTGTGTGTGTGTGTGTGTGTGTGTGTGTGTGTGTCTGTGTAGTGTGTGTGTGTGTGTGTGTGTGTGTGTGTGTGTGTGTGTGTGTGTGTGTGTGTGTGTGTGTGTATGTGTGTGAAGTCTGTGTGAGTGTGAGTGTGAGTGTGAGTGTGTGTGTGTGTGTGTGTGTGTGTGTGTGTGTGTGTGTGTGAGTGTGTGTGTGTGTGTGTGTGTGTGTGTGTGTGTGTGTGTGTGTGTGAGTGTGTGTGAGTGTGTGTGTGTGTGTGTGTGTGTGTGTGTGTGAGAGTCTGTGTGTGTGTGTGTGTGTGTGTGTGTGTGTGTGTGTGTGTAGTGTGTGTGTGTGTGTCTGTGTGTGGTGTGAGTGTGTGTGTGTGTGTGTGTGTGTGTGTGTGTGTGTGTGTGTGAGTGTGTGTGTGTGTGTGTGTGTGTGTGTGTGTGTGTGAGAGAGAGTGTGAGTGTGTGTGTGTGTGTGTGTGTGTGTGTGTGTGTGTGTGTGTGTGTGTGTGTGTGTGTGTGTGTGTGTGTGTGTGTGTGTGTGTGTGAGAGAGAGAGTGAACAATAAATAGCTACAAAAGAAAAACATAGAACTTTATATTCAAATTCAAAAGCAAACACTCTTTTTATTCTTCAAAAAAGTAGGCTACCTCAGATGGGTGTAACTTACAAATTGTGCTGAATTAAGGTAGCAACACATAGGCTAAAATTATATTTATTAATATTAATAATATGACAATATTATCATATTGGTTAAATGTGAGTGAGAAATCCTGCCCATACCCAGCTAGGAAAGAAAAAATATATAAAAGCACCGATGTTCATTTACTAAAGTGGTATTCAGGAACTGTAAATAAATTACTGCAAACTAATAATAATTGTAATAATTGTAATAATTGGGGGGGGGGGGGGGGGTAACTAGCTATTACAACCCCCCCATATTTATACCACAGTTAATGGAAACTACAATCACATTCACATCAAACGTGTGAACAATGCTATGGAGAAAGTTGAGCATTATATAAAAAAGACACCAACTAAAAATATTGATGAAAAGAGGAGAAAACACAATCTTGCAGCAGCACTAACATAATATTAAACTACTCATGACCACCTTTACTATAATGTATCACCTTTTACTGTAAGCTTATTTACTGTGGTACATTTATTATAGATAATCTAAATATTTATATTAAAACTGTGGCATGCTGTAGCTGTTGTTTCTAAAGGCTGTTTCTCATAAAAAATGCAATATAGATTAATAAAAAGTCATTATTGGCCTGGTAATGATTAATAGGCTAGTCTTATTATAACAAATGCTCCAGTTAAGAACTATGGTACTTTTTCATAAGAGCCTCGGTGGGACTCGAGACCGGTGTGTGGTGCAGTTGTCGCTCATTTATTCACTCCCTTTATTTTTATTTTTATTTATATATATATAAATAGGTCACGTCAATTTAAAAAGAAAAAATAGGGTTGCTCTTAAACAAGTTTGAAGACCCATCAGTAACCACGATGGATAAGACTGATCTAAATGCTGCTGTGCAAAAACGTTCTTAAGGATATCTTTCTCTTTCTTAATTTTGATATGTATTTGAAAATCTCCTATTGGCATAAAAAAACATGGCGGTATACTGGATAATATCACAGTTGGGCTAACATTACAGTCTGCGATACCAACGTCTTGAGTCTGTCAGCACGCGTGAGGAGAGAGACGAGGCGAGGACTCGAGTGCAGGAGAAATGGTATTTAATAATAAAATAAAGAGCAACAACAGAGAACTGTTTGCACAGTCAACATAACACACACACACAACGGATCAGCACAGGACTACAGACACCAGGAGGATATATAGAGAGAGAAACGAGGGAGACACAGGTGGAGCCACTGAAACAATGATTGAGTAACAAGATGGACAGACAATAGACCGGAGAGCACATGGGGCAGTTTCAAAAGCCACTGGCTCATATAACACAAACAGTATAGTAATAATAGTAATGACCTTAGCTGCATATTACGTCAAGTCACCTTTATTTATACAGCGCTTTTAACATGGTGTCAAAGCAACCGCACAATATCAAAATAGGAAAATAGTGTATCACTAATGTATAATGACAAGATGAAATGCCATCTGAATATTATTACGTAATATTACACATGAATAGAAGGTCATCTTTAAAGGTTGTGGATGGTTTGCTGAAAGGAAAGCTCTGTCACGGTCCTGCTGCTGTGTCAGATGTCTCTGTATGTTAAGGCTTGTTGTTTGTGGTTATGAATGAATGAAATATACTAATCTGTACTGTTCACGAACTCATGGTGCCTTCACATAGATTACTTTTTTCCTTACCAGTTATGTACATGAATATCTGACTTATTTCTCAAAATTGTTTTTATTACATAGTTTTTTTTACTGAAATACGTTAAAATCAATTGATCGTCCTGCGGTGGAAACATGGCTATAAATATCCGTTTCTCAATTCTGCACACGAATCAGTTTATGCCATCAACATATTTTAATATTTTACACAGTTATCTTTGCATCAAATATATTTGTTTGATTAAAATGTGGGCTGTTAAAAGAATCTCTGCGCATCTCTTTGACAGTCATAAACCTCATGATCTGATCATATCTTATAGATTGAGTTACTCTAAGCACAAGGAGACTAAAATCAAGTTCATGTGCAAAGAGTATCGGATGAGCAAGAAAGAAAGGTTGTTACTCACTGATACAGAGACAGTGAATCAAAAACGGTCAATCCAGCATAGAGCGACTCAAGTCTCACCTTTCTGTTGTTTTCGGACAGAATGAGACGTGCGTGTGCTGTGTTTGGATCCAGGGTGAGACCACAGGCATCTGAACACAAGAGATATACAGTATAACAATCTCAAAAGGTGAATACGGTTTTAACTATAATTGTAAGGGTCCTCACTTATATCGTAAAATAATACAACAAGCGACTAGCGAGGACATTTTACTGGTTCTCATTAGTTAAAAAGTTTTAAAGACTCAGGTTGATTTGATTGAATTGATATTAATTCAAAACGTATAATTTATACATTATTAACGATTCGTCTAGTGAACATTGAAATCAGTATATCTTAATCATTTTGTTTATCTTACTTCGTGGCCAACGATAAAAACAAACAAAATAATACTTTATCAAATTTTGAGCAAGGTAACGCAATCTTGGCAAATTATTTAGACTTGAAAATCACACAACACAAGATTTCTTTATGGTTTAATAAAAATGTTTTATTTGCTAACTGTTATTCTATGATGATACATTAACTAAACTTATTTACATAAGTTTACACAAATACACACAGTTCAGCAGTTATTGCGGTTTGAAGAAAGTTTAAGTCTCTAATGCTCGTTTTCCAAGAATTCTCTCAATTAAACCTGAGGAAGTCACAAGCAGGGAACTTTACTATCTTTACTTTTAAAGATTAATTCAACCAGCTCAGCCAGATATGGATATCGTTTGATCTGTTTGATCCAATCACTGACCCGCGTGACGTCACTCTGGGGAATCCCTCTTGTGATTGGCGGTTGCCTGGTTCCTTGAGGGAAACGACACTTGAAGTTCTTCTCTGAGTTTCGCGTAGCTCCAGGCTATGAAAGTTTCTTCAATACGAAGTTTGAGAAGTGTTTGAGTTTTGGATGATTCAAACGCTTGAGGTTGCAGTATGTGAGCGCAAGTGTTTGCGCGATCAAACGACAGCGAAAGAGCAAATAATCTGTTCGGACATTGTAGTTTTGACAGGGTTTATCCATCCCACAGCTATTGTCCCAATCAAATTGTCCCTGTAGGGTGGAGCCACGCCCCGCATGGCTTCTTTTCCGTGCATACATTATATGCTAGTCAATTCATCACATGAAGAAAATATCCTAGCAGATTTCATGCGTAATAATCATGCGTATGATTCTAAAGATCAACTTTTCTTCCATTGATTATAAAACCATCTTTCATTCAACATCAAACGTCAATTATTTGGCATATACATAGTACGTATACTAACTTAATCTCCTAAATGGGATTAAGGCATAGATTAAAATCGTAAGGCATTACCTAAACTCTAATAACCACACCAGGCCTATAAAAGACATTAAGCACGTGACGTGTGGATATATTAGCTCTAATGGCAATGGGAATAAATGTATGTCTTTTTAGAAATCCTCTATGTAAGTTTGAATTGTTTTTGTCTGCCAAAGAAGAGAAAAAGGCATATTCTTTTGGAATGCAGGAAAAACAGGTCAGAAAGCATTTCTATGGAGATCTGTTGAGCATCTGCATCAACGTATATCTCTCTTTCTTGATTAAATTAAAAAATTATTAAATGTTTCTTAGCCTTTTTATCTCGGTAGCCAGAATATAACTTGCTTTTTCTTCCTACTTGGTCGGATGGACTGCATTACAATCTCACATACCTCCCTAAATATTTTAAATGTCATGTGTCAACATGTTTTAAGTTATTGCAGTTTAACTTGTAAAGGTGTTTCTTTAATTAAAGGCCATTTTTGCCCCCCTCCCGCTGTTAAAATTTTACTTTTACTCAGAGTAAATTTTACATGAGCTACTTTTTACTTGAGTAGATTTTTAGACTGGTACATTTACTTGTACTTAAGCAAAATTGAATTACTGTAATGGTACTTTTACTTGAGTAGAATATGTTAGTAGTTTTTCCACCTCTGCTAGTTGGGGTTGCAACATATTCTCTTCACCCGTGTACCCTCTTGTCAACCTTTTGTGGTTGATTTCATTGCATTAGCTCAGAAGCCTGTCTTTCACAATGGTTGCTTACTCATTCTAACAAAGCAAATTTTGCAATTGCAAGTGTAAATCGGCAAAAGTTGTCAGTATAACTATGTGTTATATCAGTCTGAATAGATAGAGGGCTTGGTTCGACCCTTGGGAGGATAAAAATGAAATTTTGGCCAAATGCTATGCAAACGGTTAACAGCCAGCACATTTATTGCACATATAAAAAAAAATAAAAAACCATTAGTATTTTGCTGTATTGTCCAAACACAGCACTGTTGAAATGGGAAAAATTCGATATTTAGTCCAGGTTGTGCACAACAGGTCAGAGAACACAAAGAAAGACAATTTAAAAAAAAACTTGTCCACAAGTCCTCCTGGATTCTTCGCACGCTAGTGTGTGTGTAGTGTAAGAAGAATGTATGTTAAGGCCTTGTTTTATTCTACTACCCGTGTAGTGTGTGTATGAAGTAGCAGCTTAGCTGTAATTGAAAAGAATCCCATGATGCAGACTGGTCCGAGTTGAACGTCCGCAGTAGGCCCTTCACAGAATCACAGGTTCTGGCTCGCCATCGCTCACAGTTGGAATCAGTACGGTGAGCCTATAGTGGGACTATTTTCAATTTGTTGGTATGCCTGTTTGATTCTCCACCATAAACAGAGAGAAGTAGATATGGCTGCAATGCTCATCTGCAAGCAGCATGCAATTGTATTTATTAACCGCCAGAGCGACAAAAGTTACACAGGGCTCTAGACTGCCACCAAAATAGTTTCATTTGCAACCATTTTTTGAGAATGTGTGAGTTACAATTTAATCTTGTGTTTTAACTACATCTAAAATCATCATATTAGTTGACATGAAAATGAAAGTGAACTAGAGATGCTGCCACGGTTGTTTAAGCTCTAACACAGTCAGGGAGTCAGGAGTTTGTCAGATTTACACATAGATTCCTCTGTTTCTGTGACAGGCTGGCGAACTGAGAGAAGAATAATCAACTTTATGGTTAACTACACATTGCATGTTTGCCATGAATAAAATGTAACATAGAATTATGTTTGGGGTTATTTTGATTATTACTGGCACAGGCATCATTGTGTATAAATATTTTTTGTTACTATATATGGTTATTTAAATGTCTGAAACATAAACATTATGTTGTTGAAAGCATAGAACAGTTAATATTTATGACAAGTTTTGTGCAAGTCTGTCTTTGGCTGAGTGCCAGTCAAAGGCAGGAGAGCAGATTTGAATATAGTAGTTTATAATGTCATCTACATAACTTTTGAATCACACCAGTGAGATTGAACGGTCCAGGGACCAGCCTAGAGTGATGATGACAAGTACATGATTATGAGACATTACAAAACAGTACAAGGCAGTCAGTGCAGGAGTACCGTACCTTTGAACTTGTTAATGAACTGCTGCTCAAGGACAGTTCTTGATTGTATGTCTCTCTGCATCACATACAGGTTTAAGCTGTGAAGCCTTGAACCGTTCTCCATTTCATCTATCTGCAGAAATTAACATATGTTACTTTAAAAACACAGAACATTTTCAAATATATGCATCTGTAATATGCTGCAACATCCATACAGTATGCACAGAATCGCTTCTTTTCAGGGTGTATGATATCAACTCAGTTGAATTTTACAAGAAAGACCCAAAGTCCAAACACACTCAGACTACCTCGGGAGGTGGTGTGAGAACAGTTTACTCCTGGATTTTCATGCAGTTCACTTAAAACACACTCTTGGAAAATAAAGCACTCTGTACATAATCATTTTACGTAAACAGCATCTGAACTCCTCTATGAAAAGCTGTATTGTACAGTGAGGTTGACATGAGATAAAGTCAGCACAATTAATTTCATGATGGTTGAGATAAATTTTGCATTACCTCTGTACCTCTAATACATATATATTTTAGTCCTTTTTGTTTTATTCCACTATTCAGACCTTAAACATTTAATTATCTTAATATGTTACTGTAAATTGGACAGTCTCATCTGCATTGTAAGTTAATATAATATTAATCATTTATTATTCATTCTAAATGACTATACTCTTTAAAAACTGGTTGCGCTGACCTCTGTTACAGTTAATTGACATAAAGTAAAGTAAAAAATTAAAATAATAATAAAATGTTTACAATATTACATATAACCCATCTTTAAGTATAGCTAACAAATATATTCCCCAAAGCTTCTCTCAGGGAAAATATGCATTATCATAATAAAATTCCGTGGCCATTTAATGTTAATCTAAAAACGACAAATTAAATATTTGCAAAATGCAGAACTCGTTACATGCAGATTAGATTAATTTCTGTCATATAAATTTGTGATGTGCACATAGCCTGTTATGTCTATTATTAGCATATTAGCTTTTCAAACGCATTAATTATCTACATTTTTATCATACGTATACCTCATTCTCTTTACTGTCATCATTTTCTTTACCAATAAAGACATTTCAGCGAACAATATGATTAATCCTCTCAGTTACAATGCAAATTCAAGGCATTTAGTGACTTTATAGAGTCGATTTCCTCATAATTGATGTGACAGTTCTTCCAAAACTTCCGACATACTTTTAAAATTGCTAATCTTTAACAAGTAATTCGTTACATACATTTATTATTTAATCGCGGCCTATCTTTGAGCTTCGTATATCGCATACGGATTATGAATGCGTGATTTTATCTTTTAACGACTGCCAACAGAAAACAATGCACAGACAATTAGCCATATAGACAAGACTATTTATTATGAATCAATATATAACAATGTATTTACTTACCTGCTGTATCACTCATCCATATTCAGATTGCGTGCTTTCAGAGACCACTGCGCGTGGGCGTGATTAACCAATCAAAAGGCAGCCCGCGTTTTCCGAGGAGTCTCCGCCCATTTAGGTCGTAATGTGTATAAATCATCAGTAACAGATAATATTCAATCCCCCTCATAAATAAGTTATTAAATTATTAATGTTTTTTCTTCTTGTTGTTATTCTTCTGTTACACAGCAAATTTACCAGTGTTAAATGTACGGAGTGAATTTTTTGGTGTTGCTCAGTGTTACAACTGGAGTACATTTTGATCCACAAGTGTAAAACAGCGTCTGTAAAGAGTTGAACATTTAACTCAATATGCGGTGTATTTCCCACAATTCTCTACGGCTCTTTTCAGTTGGGAATGGGAAATTGTTAGCGCGGTAACATTAGCTCCCGGTTCAATGGTAAGTTTCAATCGTTTTTTTTTTAACGATTTTTTGTGGTAGAAAAGATAACAATAGTCTTTTATTATATTTATGAATCGTTTTAATGCTTTTACATATTTTTGTGTCAGCGGTTTCTCAGCCAGAAGCATATTGTCACGTGGATTGTTTTTTAAATATCAAATTGTATGTATATATGTTATCATATTTTTAATAATCCTTAAAATATGTATTATTGCTATATTAGAAAATATTTTGCAAATGCGAAAGATTGTTAGATTAGTTAGTCATCAAGGTTGAAGGTTCCTAATTAAAGACGGTGTATTTGTTTGGCGAATCAGTAACGTATTTCCAATTAATACAGTTTTAATCGTCTCGCCATGGACTTGCATGACTAGCACTGCACGTGAGCGGTGCACGGGGTTTCCCGCCCACTTCCGAGGCGCGCAAATTTTGAGAACGCGTCCTTTACACAGAAATCGTGCTTAAAGATTTAAGTTAAAATATTTCAACTTACTCTAATTGTTTTTCTTTTTCTGATCCGTTAAACTAAATCGTTCGGAATGAACGGCAGCTTCTGCATCAAACCATAGGCTAATCAAACAAAAGCTGTGACGTCATTCGTTTTTCAGTAACAATGCTCTTCAAAATCGTATATGGAGGAAAGAAGAAGTTGATTAAAATTGACGACGCTAATTACACCAGTTTAATGAAAGAAGGTAAGTTCTTAATTTATACACTTAGTTTAAAGCTGTTATCTTTGCTTTGTATTTTAAGTTTTAACGTTATATCGCTTGCTGCATCTCTCTTATCTCGTTTCAATCAAAGTCAAGAATACATTTTCCATTGAAGACAAGAATCTGATATTACAAGATGACACCGGTGTGGAGGTGGATGAGGATGTTTTCTGGTGCTGGAGGAGAGATCTCATGATATACTTTGGAGAGTTATTGACCAAGATTCAGGCAAGTCTATACAATACAAATATTTCCCCAGCACACTTCATACTTTCCATTCTTTACAGAAATAGTTTACCAAGAAATAAAAACAAAAAAATGCTCACTCTTTTATAACACATCCATTTTTTTTCTAATAAGACACATTAAAATTTAGGGATAGTTCACACAAAAATGAAAATTCTGTCATTAATTAACGTTACTCATTCCTGTGCCCGGTTGCATAAAGCACCTTAGGTTTTTCCCTTAAGTATGACACTCAAGGCGTGATTTCCCCTTACCTAAGGGAATGACTTAAGGGTGGTGCATACAATCCCTTAAACCAGTGGTTTTCAAACCTGTCCTGCAAGCACTCCTGCCCTAAACATTTTGTATGTCTCCCTTGTCAGACACATCCAATTCAGGTCTTGCAGTCTCTAGTAACGAGCTGCTGAGTTGAATCAGGTGTGTCTGATAAGGGAGACATACAAAATGTGTAGGGCAGGGGTGCTTGCAGGACAGGTTTGAAAACCACTGCCTTAAACCATTCCCTTAGTTAAGGGAAACTGTTAAGTATTTCACGACAGCGACCCAGGTTTTGCCATTGAACTATATGGAGAAAAATCCTGGACTGTTTTCATCAAAAACCTTACTTTCTTTTCGACTGAAGAAAGAAATACTTAAACATCTTGGGTGACATGGGGGTGAGTGAATTATCAGTACATTTTAATTTGAAAGTGAACTAATCCTTTAATTGTAAGGGAAACTTAAGGGCGATCCTAAGGGAAACTTACACTTAAGGTGCTTTATGCAACCGGTAGCACAGACCCTTAAGACTTTCATTCATCTTTCAAATTGAATTTTTTTATATTTTATAATGATGTCACACCGGCAGAAAAAAATGGTCATAAAATGCAGTCTGGAGCCCTGGTTACAGCACAGAATTACATCTTAAATTCAAATAAGTGAGGATTTATAATAATATAATTAGGTTATTTTAAATACTTTTAAAAGCAAATCATTAAGAAGTTTGGCTCCGAACTAAAGATGAAGAACCGTTCACTAGCATGTAATTCATTAATGTTTGCATGTTTCCAGAATGCCCAGTCCTCGATTCTTCTTGTAGCTCCCACCCTGACACACTATCAGTGTCCTCTGAGCCTGATGACGGAGCTGGGCCAAGCTCTAAGAGACCTCGTTTTGATGAAGCTTTTGAGGCACAACGGGTGATTGTTAAAATTCCTAATTTACTAGCTGAATTGTTTTGCAGTTATTCACGTTTTTTTATTATGAGGGCATTACAGCACTTAAAAAAAAGTTGTATATATATATATATATATTATTATATATATTATTATATATGTTATATAGTTTGTCAGTGGCATTTTGGAGGAAAAGGCAGGTGGACCGGCGTTTTTGGCTGAATATAAAGATCACGGCAAACTCACAGACTCAACGCGGCGACACTTAAGCCGGGCTCACACTGTGCGATTTTTAATAGTCTTTTGCGATTGTTGCTTGTCACACTGTACGAACATGATCCCCGTGTCAAACTGTAGGATCTCAGTTGTCTTAATGTCAGACTGTACGACAGTAAAAACGCGACAAAACGGACGTAACGTTACTCAAGAAAGACTTATCCGAGTTTCGTCATCAATCCGTGACCCGCGTTCTCTCGCTATAATGGTAGCTAGCAAACAACAGCAACAGCGTAGCGTTAGTTTTATTAATTACATGCCTTGATAATAAAAAGAAAAACGAAGACGACGTGTGTGGAGCAAGTCATGGCTGGGCAAAGAGGACTTTATGGACTTCCAGTTCTACAGCGAACTTGAGGTAATTTTGTTATTCGAGTTTAAACATCCTATCTCTCCAAGCCGCTTCCTTTTAACCCTGTCATGCGACGACCGTCATACAAGCACTCCTTTTCCCTCCATAGCTCAATACGTTTTCTTCCTGTTGTACTGTCCACCTGACTCGTTTCGACATTTTTTCGTGGTTTGAAGTTGTCGCGCTAATTGCGTCATCGGGTTCAGCGCACCTATTGGTTTTTGGTTTGGACGGTTGTCGTAGGAGATGTCACACTGCAGGAAAGTGTCTGAAATCTTCTGACACTGCCAGAATTTAATCGGAGGAAAAAATTGATCGCATACGGCCATTAATCGGCTGTCGGTGGACATGTCAAACCAGCGATCAAAGACAACCGATTTAGCCTAGGATTACAGGAATCTTTTAGGATTTTCAAAATTTGTCTCAGACGACCAAATCGTGGCCAAAATCCCACAGTGTGAGCTGGGCTTTAGTCAATATTGTAGTTGCATACATAACTGACAAAGAAGGGTAAGGCAAAATGTAATCTTCGTAATTGATAACATTTTTGTAATCAGACTATTTTTAGTGATAAAGTTATGTTTTAACTTCCCCATATGCTCTTTTTAAAGCCGTGTCCTTTCCAAAGAAACAAAAACTCGCTGTGCCTTGGGAATTGTAACACTATTTCCATCTTTCAAGGATCCATACTCAAAAACTGGATATGTAAGTGTTGAAACCTTTTCACATTGTGCCAAAGTACCGAATAGAAGCTTTAAAAATGAAGTGTGAAAGCATATTTCAGGTTCTCAGCAATCATGTCACATCTGTTGTTGCTATGAGTATTATATTTGGGCATGCACCGAAATTTCGTCCACCAAACATGGTATTTTTGACATCAAAGTCCTGTGAGGGCTTTGCACAAGGAGCCGCCTGTTCTCTATAGCTCTCACAACAATCGGTCTGTGCAGCACAAACAGCCAAATCCTGGATATTTTAGGCAATATAGAACTGGCCAGGACGTGGCCCATAAAAATGGCACGTATGGTCACCCTAGCGAAGTTTCACAATCAATCATCTTTTGAATCTGTGCGCTTGAACAGACACATACACACAAAATTGTCAAAATACCAGTCTCGGACAGTATTCTAGTTAGATCTTTTCATTGTCCTACGTGAACGTAAAGAGTTGAGAAAGAAATCAGGTGTGTACTTGTATATTGGATTTGTGCATTAGGTATTAAAGTGACAGCTGTACTTTTAAAATAAGACGATTTTTAAAAAGCAGTTTCGGATTTTGGCCAAGAGCATCCAGAAGTTTTGTTTAGGCCCAGATTTTCATTTCGGAGCATCCCTAATTCTGTGCTTTTATTAATCTATATCAATGTATATTTGTTCATTGATGCCTTGTATTCACCTTATTTTTTTCCCGTAAGAGTCTGCACGGCCATTTGGAAATTTGTGTCTGGCTTCCATTCTCATCCACGTCCAGCTATTTTTAGTTGTACAAAACAGCTCATTTTGCTGCTTGACATTGCAAATTGGTTTAATTGGTTTAGATTAACACATTACCAGAAAACAGCTTACTTCTGCATTGAAAAATAAGGTGGATAGTAAGAAGTTCTTAAAATGTTTGCATTAATCTCATCCGCAATCATTTTGTTTTATGTAAAGGAACATTTCTATGACCCAAAGAGCAATCAAGGATACATATGCTGGAGACTGAGAACAGTTTCACGCCAAAGCAAACACCACAGCTCAAGGATTGCCAGATCAAGTGCGACGTCTGATAATGAGGGCAGTGGAGGGCCAACAGCTCATAGAGCCAATTGGGACCACTTGGAAAAGCAGCTGGAGGATGACCAGTGCAAGGAAGCTATATCTTTTATGAATCATTGTGCCGAAAAGGACCAGATTTTTGAGAAGATGAAATTAACATTCAAGCACAGGCAGCAGCTTATTCATGATGCCGTCAAGTCCAATACAGTGTTTTCGTTTTTTCCAAGATTTCTCGACACCAAAGGATTGGTAAGATACAGATGATAGTATAATATGTGATCCTGGACCACAAAACCAGTCTTAAAGTAACATGGGTATATTTGTAGCATAGCCAAAAATACATTGGGTCAAAATTATTGATTTTTCTTTTATGCCAAAAATCATTAGGATATTAAGTAAAGATCATGTTCGATGAAGATATTTTGTACATTTCCTGCCGTAAATATATCAAAACTAAGATGAATCGCGTTATGTATTCCCCAATTGTAATTCACTTTGGATAAAAGCGTCTGCAAAATGACAATGTAAATGCTAAGGACTTCATTCGGACAACTTTAAAGGTGATTTTCTCAATATTTAGATTTTTTTGCACCCTCAGATTCCAGATTTTCAGATGGGTGAAATTGACCTTTGACTAGTTTTGTGGTCCAGGGTCACATATGAAGAGAAAAATTTGATATGTGGGAAAAGCATGGTGTCTAAGACTTGTATTGTTTTGTCATGTTTATTAATAATTTTTCTACAGGTACATCAAATTTGGAACTGAAACCGCTTCCAGAACAATGGGACAGTCTAAAGCCCAAGGTCATTGCAGAGGTGAAAACACTTACTTCCAACCTGCTTGCAGCTGCCCAGGCCAATGGACAAAACCAGGAAAATGAATGGCAAGGTAAAGAATTGTGTTACTTGTGAAAATGTTAAATTTAGTCTGTTACACATAATGTATTATTAGTTGTTGATCTACCCTCTTTGTTCATGCTTGCAGGATGGGACAGTGACATGTCCTCTCTTTTACTCTTGGCTTTCCTTTTGCCACCTTCAGCTGGTGGTAGGAACAAATCCACAAAGATCAGCATCAGGGAGGCGATGGACCGTATTGTGCAGTTTCACAAGGTTTGTACAGAAACACTAGTGCAATGTTATTTTATGTTAGTTGTTTCTAAAGGTTTTTTCCCCTATCATTTCAGTCCTGCTGCAGTCTAACCGAACATGTTGAGAAGACTGAAGGCCTTCAGCCACATCTCCTTGCAGTTGGCTCTGCAAAGAACACAATCCACGATTTCTACATTGTGCTGGATGGACAACTCCTACCTTGTCAGGCAAAGTCTTCCCTTGCTGCTTTCGATAAACTTTAAGGCTTATTTTGTCTTCAGCGTATCACACCCCCATGCTTAAATGCGATGTTTACGTTCCTCCAAACAACAATTTACAAGATTGGCTTTGGCACAGTTCGTCAAACCCCTAGGGTTAAGGACCTAAGAGCCAAACTTTTGAATTAGCTGAACTGTCTTGGACTAAAATGTACCACTGTTTTGTTTGCAGAGCGGTGCATTTAACTGTTAATGACCTTATTCGACATCTAAAACTTATCCATGCTTACTATCCTGGGAAAAAAAAAAAAACTTAAAATGTGCACAAAACAATTGTAAGCATAGCTTCATGACCAATGCCGGATTTCGAAAGCACTTGAGTAGTGTTCATAGAAATGACTTTCTAGACCAAACAGAGACTGGAAATCAAATTGATGGAGAAGATAATGAACCGTCAGATTTAAATGATCACGATGAACTACTAGAGACATCACTCAGTAATAAAGGGAGGGTGACTGACACTCAAGAAATGTGTGCATCCATTATCGCTAGATTGCAAAGTAGTGGAGTAGCAACCAGTGTTGTAACTTCTGTAGTATCGGATTTGGAAGAACTGGTCCAATATCAAAAGTGATGTAATGAATTTACTTCCTGCAGATGATTTTGCAACAACATCCAAAATGGAGGACTGTTTTAATAACCTGGATAATCCATTCACACACCTGAGTTCAGAACACAAATGGAAAAAATATTTAAAAACAAAATGACCCTACAGAGATCAAGTTAGGGGTAAGATATGACAGTAGATTGAATCGGGTGACACGGACATATGATCAGGTCCCTGTAACTGACACATGTATTCACATTCCCCTGTTGGACACACTGCAGTTTATATTTAGGAATACAGATATATATAAACAGATGTCAAAACCAAGTGGGAGTACAACTGTCTATAATGATTTCTGTGATGGAAGTTATTTTAAAAACCACCCACTT
The DNA here is from genome assembly GCA_027564155.1 of Gymnocypris eckloni scoliostomus. Classification (NCBI taxonomy): domain Eukaryota; kingdom Metazoa; phylum Chordata; class Actinopteri; order Cypriniformes; family Cyprinidae; genus Gymnocypris; species Gymnocypris eckloni. Next base: position 11,425,092 of record CM050426.1, on the reverse strand, counting down.
TTCAGTAAACAACAAAATGCACTTCAGATACAGTTATTTTATGATGACTTTGAATCTGCTAATCCGCTGGGTTCCAAGCAAGGCATTCACAAAAGTGGAGCCATTTACTTCATTCTCAGGAACTTTCCACCAAAAATCAATTCAAGTTTAATGAATATTCATTTACTGTCATTATTCCATGCACAGGATGTTACGAATTCTGGTGTTGATGCAATTTTGAAGCCCCTTGTTGAAGATTTGAAAGTTCAGTGAAGTTCCTTTCTCCAAAGAGCCCTTGTTTGGCACAGTTGCCCAGGTTACAGGGGACAATTTAGGGATGCACACCCTTTTTGGGTTCATGGAATCTTTCAGTGCCCATTACTTCTGTCGGTTCTGTTTAGTAGACAAAAAAACATCACGTCTATTTTCAGCGAAGACGACACAAATGTTGTATTACGAAACAAAAATGAGCAAGAAGAGCACTATGCAGATTTGTTAGCTGACCCTAACATTACTTCATCTTTTGGGGTTAAACGTACATGTCTGCTAAATGACTTGCAATATTTTCATATTTGTGACAATTACGCTCCTATAATGCACGATATCCTTGAAGGTGTCGGACAGTATGAGATAAAGTTACTGCTTGAATATCTTTCTGGCGTTATATCAAGACAAGGCATATGTAACAGAATCTATTCTTTCAATTACGGCTATCTGGAAAGGAAAAACCGGCCTACTAGATTAAACCTAGAGCAGACAGGGAATGGTACAGGACTGAATGCCATTCAAACATTCGGTTTAATTGGAAATATTCCTCTGATATTTGGAGACCTTGTTGATGAGGAAAACAAACACTGCATTTACTTCTTTTGTTATTGCAGATTATTAACATAGTGTTTTGTCCTGTAATAACAGAAGGTATGACCTACTATCTGAAACACCTTATTGTAGAGCATCATAGTCTTTTTAAAGAGTTATATCCGCATAAGAATTTGATTCCAAAGCACCATTACATGTTACATTATCCGCGTTGCATACGCATGATAGGTCCTTTAGTACATGTATGGTCTATGAGGTGTGAAGCGAAACACAAACACAGCATACAAAACTTCGAAAACATCACAAAGTCTCTTGCATTAAAACACCAGTATGCGATTGCTTTTCACTGGGAAATGTTACCCGTTACAAATGCTGAATATGGGCCCTTGAAAACTCTAGATGTTGAGGAGTTGCCATACTGTGACACTATTCTTGAAAGGTACCCAAATTATTCAGATAGTAAGATCACAGTAGCTTCATGGTTAAGACATTCTGCAACTGAATATCGTCATGACCTACTGGTTTGCACTGAAATGGAAAAGGACCTACCAGTTTTCAGTAAAATAACTGAAATTGTTCTAATAGATGATCAAAATGTTTTGGTGACTAAAGACTTTGAAACTGTTGGTTTTGTCGAGCATCTTCATGCTTACCATATAAGAGTACTTTTGGTCTGTCAAGAGTAGAGGATCTTCCTTTTGTCAGACCGTTTGATTTACAGGTATCATATGGTTTTGAAGAACCATATTTGTATATTGTTCCAGTGCATTGTTTTGTGCATGAAGATCTTTAATCAACTTCTGATGTTGTAAAGCCCATAAGCTAAAACAGTTGTTCCCGTGAATGTATTTACAGACTCAGTCAATTGAATTGATACTTGACTGCTTTTTGTTGCTTTCGGGCATGTTCAGTGTAAGAAAGTCTTAAGAATGTTAGTTTAAGGAAACCTCAAGTTTATGTGGGTTGCAAACATTTGAACCAAGTCATTGTTTTTATATTTGATATTTTGCCGTTTTTATATTGTTATACACTTTTCTTATTTGTCTGAACAGCAGAGTTTATGAAGTTCTATGATGTAAACAATATAAGTTAACAAATGTACTGTAGTGTGAAAAGAAATCCACTATAATATAGTGGTATGACAATATAACAGATTTTATGAAATGTTTTTATTTTTTATTTATTATTAAATGCCTTGCTTTTATTTCTGAAAAGATTACTTGTCAAAAAGCTAATTTTCTAAATAAAAACTTTTCTACATGTTTATTTCATCTTTGTCGCTTGTATCACACACAAATTAATAAAAATAAAATTTACAGTAAAAAATGTATTGTACAATGAACTCAAATTTAACACTCCTGAAATGTATATATGACTCCCTCCATTCTAGAGTTAAAATAACACTTTTGAAAGTGTGAAATATGTACATTATTCACAAAGTACAAATAAACTCTTAGGTGTTAAAATGTACTCTGTGAGTAATGTACATATTTCACACTTTCAAAAGTGTTATTATAACTCTAGACACAAAACTCAAAACAGTCATTATTTGTAACACAGGCTGTCCGATGTTCAAAACTCTACATATTGCGTTTATATCTTTAAAGAAGCCTTGCATTTGTATTTGCATTGGTTAAAAATACTAATTTATTATGAAATATCATAGAACATTACATTATATCACCCACACACAATATACCCATAGTTTCACTATTTAGTTGTTAGTACAATCATTAAATATTGTTGTTAAAAACATATGATGTAGCTTTCATTGTGTTCCACATTCATACATTATTGTTATAGACTAGAGAGACAAGGTACTGCAATCATTAAACAAAATTAGAAAATTAATGATTAAATAATCAACTTGCAACAGGTAAAAAAAAACTTAAGAAGATAAAACTACAGTAAAATGTCAACTAGAATGTCCCTCACTGCACTTCTATGGTTTTATCAACCCTGTCTTGTGGGTTTGGCCACAGGTTCTCATCCACATCATAATGGATTATGTATTTCATCAGCTAAAGATCTTCTGGTATGGCAAATACAGGCCTGACATTGAACATTTCAGGCATCATCTATGACCTGGAGAAGAGTGATTGTTTGCTTTGGAGCCGATTGAAAACCTTCCACCTCCGTGTGTAGAAACACTCTTCAGTCGGGTTACAGTAAGGAAAGAGGAGTGTGGGGGTGAATACAAGGTGATAAACTGTGGATGGGCCTGAAACCAGGATTGCTCTAAGTGCTGTCGCTAGGAATTCTGGGTAGGGCTGTGCGATATGGACAAAAAATATATATCACGATTTTTTAATTTTTTTTTCGATTTCGATTTTAATCACGATTTTGACACAAACAGACATGCTTTATCTTACACATCTTGTTTTTGCACATCTTACTTGTTTTTGCACATCTTACTTGTCTTGCACATCTTGTTTTGCACTTTTCTTTATTCTATTACACATTTTACTCTATTTCTTTTTTAATATATATATATATATATATATATATATATATATATATGCTCTTGTGTGGTGTTACTTTTATATAATTTGTATTCTTTGCACTGTCCACTGAGCGGACCTGATTTGATCTACATTTCACTTTTGATTATACCCTGTATAATTTATCATGTGACAAATAAAGAAACCTTGACCTTTACAGTGATAAATGCATTCTGTGTGAATTTGAAACATATTTCCAAAGGAAACCAATTAGACCTTTCCCAAAAGTTGTAACATGTCTCTAGAACAGACAAATGGCAAAATACATTATATATATATATTATATGTATATGTGAGTAATCAAATCCAACAAAACAAGATGCAACCAGAGCATGTGAGCGGCGTTCAATATTCCGCTCTGTGTGTGTGCGCTCCGCTCAGTCGTTCACGGCCAAAGCAAGCGCTCCGCTAATGATCCGTTCACGCCACCGGTAAACCAGATCCCGCTCAAATCACACGCTCACATTAAATGTCTCCAGTAACGTTAGGCCTATTTATTTTTCCTGTTTATAGTGACATTATTGAATAAATGTCTCAATTAAAGCAGTAGTCCGATAAGAAAAGGTTAAGTTTCAGAGTGAAATTGTTCATTTAAATTAGGGATGTTAATTAACCTTTAACCAACCGATAATAATTTTGACCCATACAATCCGGTTAAATTCACTTATTTATTTATTTTAGTAATTTATCAAAATATTTTAAAAGGTTTGCTGCATGGTTAAAATAAGCAACACGTTTAAAAAACACGTTTTTTAGAGAGAGCGAGAGAGAGAAAAACAAGTCGCATATAAGTCGCATTTTATTATTTCATTCAGAAAAAGGCCAACGCGAATTACAAACATTATAATAAACACTGTAAACATAGCTAGGCAATTTTAGTTCCCCTCACTCCACAACAAATCCTTACAATTAACAGTAGGCTAGAAAATAACAAGAATTAAAAATAAGAAGCTATAACGACAAACCAAAACTAATTATTTTAGGCTAAAACAAAACTGAAACCAATGTTGGGTCTCTCCTTCAACACAAAATCAAATGTTCTGTTATTCGGGTATTTAAATGCCAAAATATTATTTACCTTTTATTTATTTACCCTTACAATATCCACATAAAACAAAATGTTTTGCATAACTTCACGGCGGTACGGTGATAACGCTAAACAGCACAGATTGTACTACATATTTAAACAGAGCAGTGTGTTTTTTCCATATGTTTGACCGGTTGTTTTTATAATGATAATGAACAGACTGCATTTGGTAGAATGCTTAAATGAGCTTAAACTGGATTTATTCCCCTTCCAACAGTGGAAGCAACTCCTCTTGGTCATGAAGATATTGTAAAAGGTCTGCTTTTATTTTTGTACATAAACAATAAAAAAATTATCTTTGCTTTTTTGTAAAATAAGATAAAAAATAGAATGCATCTTTCTGCCGTCTGCTTTAATTTTGCGCAGCACAATAATGAACAAACTCTGCATACTCTAAAAAACACTGGGTTCAAAACAAACCAATTTGGGCTGGGTAAAAGAGTACATTTGGGGTTAATTTTACCCAGTAAATGTGATTGTTTATTTAACCCATCATTAGTGGATGATTTAACTCAGCTAATGGCTTTATTCGTTTCTATTATAATATTCGCTTTTTTTTACTTTTTTTTTACTTTATGCATGAAATAATATTTACAGATTAACTTAAATCCTCTAAACTTCTGTAAAATACTCCAGACGTGATAACTTCCTTTATTTCTCATTTGCTTGTTTTTATAAGCTATAAGCCTACACATTGCCTATTTAATCTCGTTTAACAAACATTAGAAGTAAAGATTAAACATTAAACCGATGTAATTCACGAGTAAATGGCCCACTCTGTAATTGTGCTTCCACCGTAACGGCGCTGGCTCTCACGCCGAGCTGGAGTCGTGTTCGGCGGGAACTGATCACGGATCAGACCGCCGCTCTGCGCTTCACTCATGGACGAAACGTACTGCGATTGCCTTCATAACCTGACCAAAAACAAACAGTCAACAGCTCTGAGGACATGTTTTAACATCCAAAGTATTTGTGTTCTGTATCTTTATAAATATAATTGTTTATTTTATGCAAAGCATCAGACTCTTAATCATGCAATAAGACCGACGCGACGCGAGCGACGTTCGTTTAGTGATTCACACCGCGAATGTTGCTCTGCATAGATTTAAACAATATACTGACAGAAACAATTTTATAAATAAAATAAAATGTACACAAACTACCCAAACACTGAACAAATAACCCCAAAAAATGACCCAAAAGGCTCAACCCAGCATCTAGGTTGTTCTCTGCTTGCAGAAGTGCTGCAGGTGCGTGATGTAGGCCTAATATGATATGATCAGGTGAATCCTCGTTCTGTTGTTTGCTGCTTTTTGCGCATGTGAAATTAATCCCCGAAAAACAGATGCTAGTATTTTTAACGGGTCACAGACACTTATTCTTTTTAATTTAATTCAGTTCTATTTGTCGGTTAACGGTTAGGTTAACGGTTAACGCTTCATATTCAAAACATGCACACAAGATGAAATGCAGATATAGAATTTCACAAAATACTTATCAGGCCCATGAAAGCACACACAAGATAGAATGCACTTGACAAATAATTATTTCGTGGCGTAAATAAAATAAACACTTTCTAAAATTAAAAATAGACCAAAACTGCGGGGAAATGCGGTCCATTAAAACGTGTCAATCTTCACAGGATTTTAGAATTTGCTTTTAGAAACATTAGCTTAGACAAACATTGCTTAGCCTATTCCACAGATTCTGGAATTAACAAATTACCAAAGGGGCATTTTGCGTTTAGCGAGTGGCGCTGAGCGTATGAGCGAGCGGAGCGGGATCTTCAGAAAGACGCTCTTGCTCTGAAGGAAATATGATCGCTACTCCCCGCTCGGCGTGCTCTGCATGCAACATGCATTTTTTTGGCCACCAAGTCCTTATCCTGTTCTGAACTCATCTTCCCTGTTTCTTTAGCATACTATCTGTCTGTATGCCCGGTCTGTTCTGTTCTGCTGCATTCTGATTGGTTCGGATAGCATACTGCGGGAGGTTGGGGCGGGGCGCAAAAAAAAAAAATCGAGCTATAAAGCGATTTAGAAATCGCGCAATCTCAAATCGCGATTTTATTTCGATTTCGATTAATCGCACAGCCCTAATTCTGGGTCTATTGCACTGATTTCACTGGGGTCCCCTCGAAATCACATTCAGTGGGGGGTGGTCAGGCCCCCCAGAGAACATCTCAATCGCTGGGCTCTCAAACTCTCCTCCATCTCTTGGCCATTTAGTGATGATTCAGTGATGAATGTTCATGCCGTTCCTAACCTGTAAAACCTTTGTTCATCTATGAAACAAATGTAGATATTTTTAATAAAGTCTGAGATTTTAATGAAATCTGAGAAATTTCTGTCCCTCCATTTCACAGTTTATGCAACTACTACTTCCAAGCCTCAGAAAGGTAGTAAAGAAGACGTAATTTAAGTAATCCATGTGACCCCAGTTGTTTACCCTCAATTGTATTAAGTGATGTGAATGTTTTATGTGCATAAAAAAACTTTTCATTTTTATTTACAAAATAACACACAGACAAGAATCCTATTTAGTTCAGACACATCACCTTTGAATGACTGGGATCTTGATCTTCAGACACCTGATATTATGCAAATATTTTAATTTCTTTGGAGCTCTAGATTAAAACAAACACAATTCACACGTACACAAGAAGTTGCACTTTATTCTTATTAGTCTATGCTGATCTTGGATTAGCATACCAAGAGCATATAATTTTTAAGGGGATAGTTCACCCAAAAATAAAACTTCTCATCTTTTACTCACCCTCATGCATAGTACTTTCTTTCTACTGGACAGGTAAACACAAATTAAGATTTTTAGGCAAATAATCCATCTCTGTGAGTCCTAAAGATGCTTTAAAAACCACACACAGTGACCATGACAGTAATCCATCTGACCTTAGTGGTTAAATCAATATTGTTTTAAGTAAAACAACAGATAAGAAAAACACTAATAATGTAAACTTGTGACTATTAACAATTGTTTCCGTTCAACTGTAATACGTGCATGGGTTACAATTCTCTTGTGTTATGTGGATTCTCATTTGTTTATGTCAAGAAAGAAAGTCATCTGGCATAAAGGTGAGTAAATAATTAGAGAATTTTCATGTTTTTGGATGGACTATCCCCATAAAGACTGGTATTGCACTCCATTCTGTATATTATGTTCTTGTGCATTTTGTGTAGTAATGTAAATTATTAGAATACAGTGCATTATGTATACTTAGTTACAGTTAGTGTTTTGTGGATTCTGGTCTTTCCGGTCACAACATAATTGATACTTGTGTATATGCTATAGTGACAATAATGTACATTTATTTCAATTATTTCATTTACATTTATTCAACAGGTTTATAAAAGTCACACTTGAAAGAGAAGAATGTATTTCCAATTTGAAATGTTAGATGATAATGTTAACTAAATATAATAACTGAACAAAATGATCAGCATGATAAAAACAATTGGTAGCAAGAACTTTCTTGTGTGTGGCATCTGTAATGAATTGAGCTTGATTGTCAGGTTGGAGTGAGACTTTCTTGTGATAGTATCGTTCAAATGTAACAGCTCAACCTAATTAGACCCTACAATGCACAATAATCACGAGCAATACACAAATATCCTACCAGAACATTGGACATAATACAATATGTCCAGTATTATATACAGTACTTTAACAATTAAACCTCCATATGATCTTCTTTTCTCTCACGCTCCTAAAAGCTTATGTTGACATTAGTAGCAACAGATAAATACAGATTGAATTAAAAAACAAAACTCCTAACTTTATATCATTAAAATGAAATATGAAGCTGCTAAGAGACGCTCACATCCACACTGAGGGCGCAACACTGATGCCTTCACTTACAGGTCAAGAAGCTGTCAATCAAAAACTCAGTAGCCAATGAGAACACACCGCTGCTGGCCCCGCCCCCACGAGAGATTTGTGCCAGAATGGAGAACGAAAACTTCAGAAGCGTATTTGCAAGTACATATCAGCTAATGAAAGAGAAGAAAACAGTTGCAAAACATGCAGTGTATTAAATACCAAGTAAACATTTTTGCATTTAATTATATTTTTTCAGTTTCATAGACATTTTATTCAGTACCAATTTATATTTTCATACATTTCTTGAAAAATTAAATTCATTTTAATTGCACAAAGTTAATCCCTTATGCATCCTCCTCCGAAAATAATAACCACATTTATTGTGTCTCGTCTGCTTGCTCTGAGGTGCAAGTCATTTATGTCATATATGCAAATTATAATATTCAGTGGCTTCTCCTATATTCTTAGTGATATTTAGAGCCACAGTTTACCAGGAAGTGACAATTTTGTTCTCTTTGACTCGTTGGATGGAAACGGTGCTTTATTCGCATATGTTTTGTGCAATATTCCAGTTTTGCGCATAAGTTTAATACGAATCTTTGGATGGAAACATAGCTAATGTTGGCAGGGCCAGTAATAATTTGACCAGGCAAGTCAAAATATAATTAGCGTTAAGCCCCGTTTATCTCAAACAACAAATCAGCACAAACGTTTGTGTTTTCGGCACAAAAGAATGGCATACGGTTTAGATTATTTGGTTTAATGGGATGCAGTTTCTCGGAATTGTATGTCTAAAAGTGAAGTGTTCTCGATAGGGAAATGAGACGCACCTCACAAAAACAACCTTCATTATTGTTAGATATAGCGTTAATCATCTTACACTCAAAGTGTTACAGTTCTTGTAAAATTATACTAATGTCGGAACAGTTTCCAACACTTTAAATCAGTGGTTCTCAAACCTGTCCTGCGGACCCCTAACCACAGCATATTGTGTATGTCTCCCTCGTTTATCACACCTGATTCAACTCATCAGCTCATTAGTGGAGTCTGGGTGTGGCCTATGAGAGAGACATACAAAAGGTTTGAGAAGCACTGCTTTAAATGAACACATTTCTCCAGCCGGATCTCAAGAGAGCATTTGGCGTCACAGCAGCCTAAAATAAAGTCCTGTTCACAGCTGCTGTCCAAAATCACTATGTTAAGAACCAAACAAGTGTCAGATTATATCAAGTAGGCAGAATTTTAATGACTGGTGTGTGATTAAAATGATTGAATCATATATGCTATTAAGGCTATTAAGCTTCATGATTGATACTATGTTTGTTGTTGTTGTAATTCCTAGAGAAGGCTGTTGTAATGTTGGCTTTTTTTGACCTCCATGTCTTCAGACGCATATTGTTCCTCCACTACATCAACATTGAGTTTTGATGATCCTCCAAGAACCAAGACTGACAGAACGCAGTTCAGATAAATACGGAGCACAACAATTGTATTTATGTATATGGTATAGAAAAGTGTATAGTGCTTGTCTCGGATGATGATTGGTCAACTATAAGTCTTTGTATAAAAATATTCCTTCAGACTACCTTGTTTTGTATTCAGCACAAGAAATGAATACAGGTTTAGATCAACTTGAGGTGAGTACATGAGAGAATGTTTAGGAGAACTGTTCCTTTAACATGAGCTTAAAATTAAGAAAGAGATATACTCTAAGATTTATGTTTACAGTGTGTCTTCTTTCTCAAACTATCTTTTACTCTTGTTTACCAGCAGTGTGACTGAAAACAGAAGAACAACTCCACAAACTGCGGACCAAGAATGCATCAAATATTAGTCAAGGTTTGATCAAGATGCTATATAGCATCGTATTAAATTCAGCTTGGATGGCAATTTCTTCTGATGGTTAATTGGGTAGAAATAGGAAGTTATACCACACTGAAATTGATTTAATATTTATGTAGGCCAATGTGTTTGACGTTTAGTTTAGGTCAAATCAACGTCACGTTTTAAACATCCAATTTATGTCATATTGACATCACATTGACATCAATGATTAGTATCCTATGTTTAATGAGGATTTATGTAAATGTATGGTGTAATACGAATGTGTCGTTAGCTTCATTAAGTTTAAATATAATTATTTTCTTAACTGAAGGCTCGAAACGCCTTTGGCTCATCTTTTGAACCGATGTGCAGCCGCTGAATTTGAAAACTTTACAAAAAAACAAAAACACGTTTTTTTATAAATTGAAGGTAACCAGTGGAGTGATTATATTTATTACATCTACCAAAAATATTGATTTGCTGAAAATAAATTCACTGTAATAAATAAATATGTTTTTTACATAAAAATATTAAGACAGTTAAAATAATACTTATTTAAATATCATAATATAATATCATCATACATTCATTGTTGAAGTAAACGGCATTTATGATAACTGAAGATTGTAAATTTGGAACTAGAGGAAATCCCGCGCGGCGGAAGGATACTCTCTCCTCAAGCACACACAGAGTGGAGCACAGCAGGACTCATTCGACTGTCAGCAACCGTTCATGGATGTGAATAAAACAATAAGCAAATAAAATGCATATTTTCTGAACAATTGCTTCTGACATTTGGAGCTTTATTTTGACCGTCGTTGTTTAGAATCGTTATTAAGCTTAATATTTAATGTGTGTGTTTTTTTTTAACTTGGACGCGGCCGTTAATCTCCTCACCAGATGATGATAGCGCCGATTTGTAATCATAAGCATCGTGAAATCTGAACTTTTCAATGTAGTCTTCATCTAAAAAGCTTAAAATGTTGTTTAAATTAGTGCAATTTCAGACTAACGTTACTCTGGATCAAGATTAATTGGGCCTAACGTTACGAACTAAAATCTCGGTTAGAGTCAACTAACTTAACAGATAGTTTCATGCAGTGTTGTTGTGTGCTATTCACATAGTATCCTAATTATTTACCTTTATTAAAAAATATATATTTACCTTTATACGGTCGGTATGTAATTCAAGTTATACATTTAGCTGTGGTTAATGGTCTGTCTGAATACTTGATTCTGATTGGCTGCTGTGCGTTCAAACGGTTGAATTGTACTTCCAGTAAGTTTAATCACCTTTAAATTAATGCGCTGCCTTCACTGAGGCGCACAGAAACTATTTCATTGATTTGATACCTTTCAGCACTTATATTTCTAAGGATTTTTGTAGAATTTTTAATTATCATGTGCCATGCACTCACGTGCTTGTTTTTGTCTCTCTTTGCAGATAAGTTATGTGAATTGATGTTATCAAGGAAAATCTAAAAAGTAAAACAATTAGAGATGTTTAAGATTATATATACTGTGCTTGTGTGTGTGTGTATACTGTATATATATATATATATCTAACAACAGTGTTTTTAAATGTCATGTTCATCCCTGTGTCACTCTGAGCCACTACATGGATCCTTTACGTGTGAACATTTTAATTGAAATGTTTTTCATGTCCCACCCATCTAGAAAGCATAAATCAACCCTATATCATTTGAACCACGTACAAGAGTGTCCTTTATGTCCTAAAGCCAGTAAAAGCTCTTTCACAAATCAAAACTACATAATTTGTACATAATTAAACTTTAATATTTGAAAAGTACACATAAAATTATGAGCTTGTATTATATTTTCGTAGATATAATTCCAAATAAAGCATAGTGTTACTATGGCAAAATATAATACTCAACATAATTTAAGTATTGTGTCCTTTATTACGGTCAAAGAGATGTTTTACAGTCCTCCAGACAACGAGCTGTCCTCAAACACAGCCGGATGGTGCTGGTCCCTGTCTGGTGAGTTCAGCCTGTATTCAATGTTTCTGTTCTGAATGCCTTTATTTTTGTACGAGATGTAAGAGGCGTGTCACACTGACATGAACTTTGTATTTTTAATGTGTCTCACAGTCTGTTTGACACTGACTTATTTTATATGTATGTATATTTTGTATTAAATTCAACATTTTATTTGTGTTGCTGAAATGTAGCCTTCAACTGTCCTTCGGGGATAACGAGAACAAGACAAAATGGACCAGTTTAGAGAGATGGAGGTGGTTACTCTTGAACAACAGAATGCCATCAGCAGCCTCCAACAAAATAAATGTAAGTTCAACTTTAAAGGTGTGGTTGACTGGTTTTTTTCTAGGCTTAATTGTGTTTATGGGGTGCAGTCTAGCATGTTTTCATGCTTAGTTTTTAAAAAACACATTATTTTTCACATAATTTACCTTTATTCCACACCTCTCTGTCCCTTCTCTGACAAAGGCCTCGATTTATTTCCCGGTTTTATGACGCTCCTCCTTCAGAAATACGCGATGGGCTGTGATTGGTTAGCTGGCTCAGTGTGTTGTGATTGGCTAAACCGCCTTTCACAAACAGGGATGATAACGTTCTGTTTATTCTAAGTGGTTGCTGCAGTTAAATATTATGCTGCTTTAAATGCTTGACCTCTTAAGTGTTTGTATTGTTCAGTAATAGAGAAATCATAGTCAGTATAGCTGGGGCAATTAAAATGGTATGGTTATAGTTATTTTTCCTGGTGTGAATGGGTCTTGACAGAATATATATGTGGTATATCATTGAGGTCACCACAAAAAAAGTAAGGTCAAATCAGGAGAATTGTTTCTGAACTAATTTATTTTCTTGGCTTTGAAGATACAGCCTCCTGTGAATGCCTTGGATATTCAGTGTAATGTGTGTTCGGTGATGTGACCAGATACCTTGCTTGTCAAAGCCATATGATGTCTGTCTGGTAAGCTTTTGAATTATGTGTCTTATGCTTATGTGTTGAAACTGAATAGAGTATAATTAAACCAGGAGTTGGACTTTCAGGCCATTGACACATGCACTGTTGTTGCTAAATTGTGATTCTCATGAATGCTTGAATTGTACGTTTAAAATTAAACATGCAGTATTAATTTTGGAAAAAGTAAAATTGCCCAATTGTGATAGAATGTTAATGGTATGAATGTTACAGTAAAAATAATTCAATTTTTATTTGTATAGTGCTTTTCACGATGCAAATCGTTTCAAAGCAGCTTTAGGAAAAATTTAAGTTTCTACATTTTATATTTACTTTAGCTTATCATGTCAAGTTGATGTCCATATGGCAGAAATGTACAGTAAAAATCAAGCAGTTAATATCATGTAATCAAACAGACGGTGAACACTATTAACAGCAATGATTATATGTTGCGATCAAACTTATAGCAAAATTACAAAAATTATGTGTATCTGTTTTTGGAAATTACTCAATATGAATCCTACTATATTGACACATTTATACATTATTTAATGCTCATTCTGTAAAAATTGTGCTCAAAAATGAATGCTGGAATATTTCCCTTTTTCTGTTTTTTTTCTTCTTTTTTTACAGTGTTGAACTGTTATTTAATATCATCCATAATGTTTTTAACCTCTGATTTACATGTACTGTAATTTAGTCCTTTCTATTCAGGGGATACAAAATCCAGTTTACATTTGCATTTTTGAATTGTTGCTTGCTGAATAAAACTTTCTTACATGTATTACTGTTGTCATTATTTTGGTGGTCTAGAATAGGACATCAATGTGTGGACGTCAAATTGACACCAAGGTTTTCATGTCAATGTTTGGTGTCAAATAGACGGCAAGTTTTTGACGTCAATATGATGTGCATTTTTGACCTGTTTTTTTTTTTATTTCAATGTTTGATATCAATTCGATGTCTTTTTGACATCAAACGCCCACTGGGAAGGGCAGAGTTCAGCGGCCATTTTGACATAAAATAATATTCAATGTTTACATGTGAACAAACGCATTATAGAAACATTATAATTCTACATTATAGAAAACGCAGAAGAATGGATAGCTCCGTCGGCTAATTTGAAATGATACTACTACATTCCGTGGATGGTTATCAACAAATGCATGTGTTATGGGCTAAATATTGCACTGAGTTGGATAGCCTATACAGTGTAATAACACCATTTATGTTGAAATTGTATGGATCAGTGGACTATCAGGAGGCTTCATATGTGAGTTCCTTCAGTTTTTTGTTGTTTATTTAGTTGTTGGTGGTCTGACAAAGACACTGATTGTACATGCGGTGTTTGTTGCATCTTAAAATGTTTGCATCCTTCGAATCAAAAGAATCTCAGCTTTCCAAGGATATAATATAACATGTTCAGATTTTTGTTTTTTGAGTTTTTGTGTCTGACACCTTTACCTCTAACAACACTAGGTGTCCTGCCGGCGGGGCGCTGGATTCGTAACAGGCTAACAAATTGCCAGCAAAACCTTACAGAGCTATCAAAATATCTCATATACACACAAAGATTTGATTAAAAGCCCAGTTTCATAAACAAGAGCTCAATCTATAGAGTTAGCCTACCTGAAAACTGCTAAGATGCTAACAGAATTTTTCAAAGACACTAAACCATTCCTATATAATATATATTTAATTGGAGCACGTCAATAACAAGCAAGAAACGTGTCAGGAACGTTTGTATGTAATATTGTGTGATTGTAGGGACTAAACTCACCTGAAAGCAGTGAAAACCTTTGCGAGAGATGGAGTTTACTGCTTGCCAGTAGGTGTGTTTCCATGGCAACTCTCCCCCCCGCTCGTACAGAGCTCAACGCACACACAGCATTTACACAAACAAGCATTTAGAATTAAAACAATACTTTAATAATTTACATTATCATTCAGTAATTAATTTAAAACTCATTTTGTAGTTCAAAAAGCAATAGCAACAATAGCTCACTGATGGATTATTTCTGGCAGCATGTAAAAGAGTGAAAAAACACGGCGAAACAGCAGTTAGGACTTATCTTTAATAATCCGCTTTAACATTTCCCAGCTAAACATAATACGTGATTGTTACGTAACTGCAACGTAATTTGACGACCAAACTTTCGTTGTGACAACATAACTAGTTACATTGTGACAACTGGAAAAGTGAAATTCCTGGATACATTGCTACAACGTAACTTCGTGACATTGCCAGTTAGTAATGTTGTGAAACGGCGTGTGCTGGTACAAAGTTGGTCATTTTCAGGGCGGACAGTTACGTGTCCTCATTTGCCCAATAAAGAAGAAATATTTTATGAATGATGGACGCATGCTCAAGATTAGGCAAATATAGCTCATTTTTGTTTTTGAAAAAAGTACACACTAAAGTTATATTATAATAATTTTGTGTGTGTATATATATATATATTATTCATTTCTTTAGTTTGAACGAAGAAAGAAATGGAACACTTCCTAGGAACATAGAACTGTCTAGGCGAGAACTACTCCATTTCTACAGGTAGGTCTCTACTGGCAGTCGATCCTAAAGAAACAACAAAAGAACAGGTTAGTCGTTTTCATTTTAACTTTTAAATAACAGTTAAGTGTTGCAAGAGAAACCAAGAGAAACCAAGGCATAAGAATCTACTGAACATGTGCTATGTAAGATTACGGCACTGGTTACGTATGTAACCCTCGTTCCCTGAAGGAGGGAATGGAGATGTCACGTCGGATGACCGACGAATTGGGATATCGCTTAGAGAGACCAATCCACTTCAAGTGTAAATTAAACGAGCCAAAGCACATTGGCATGCAATAATTGCATCCAGCAGCCATTGATCACAGCGTGAGCATAAGTAGGCAGCAGGTACAGCGCATATTCAGGTTTTTGCTTCGGAGCTGAGCGGTTACATCGTTCTGCTCCTGACTTCTGCTGACGAGTGAATTCAACGGGTTGAGCATGCTCTTCGGAAGACTCTCGTGCTGGTGGTACGGCACTACAGCGGTGGTGGTTCTTCCCATGTCGAGTGGACTGCACACATCAGGCTGCACTATCCCTGTTTGTGTTGTAGATGACCATATCCCCTGTGCCATGCCCAGCATGCTAACAGAGTTTTTTCCCTAAAAGACCATTCACGGGTGCGTCTTTTTAAAGACGACACTGCATCTGGCAAACTCGTAAAGACCAGTTAGGTGTTGCTTCAGACAGCGTGTCACCCGTGCGTTTCTGTATGCGGTCGTTGCCTGGCGCTGGGTTATGGTCACAATCGCTGCCTCACGTGCCTGGGCAGTAACTTTATCTTCTCTTATTGTGGTATCTTCTCATTGTGGATGCTCATCTCGGAGTTGCGGCCAGGCTCCGTTACCTCGACAAAGAGGCGGAGCTCTGTAGGAGCTTATAGGTCGCGGACGGCACCTTTTACTGCCAGAAACTGACCTGCTAACTCCTCCCTCACCACCCTCGGTGGTGCAGCTAGGGGGTATACGGGGGTCCCCCAGCTGGAGCGGTCGGTTGCGATGCAAGTGCGTCCTTATACTGTGCCTCCTCTTCCGGGCCTGTAGGTACTCGTCTGGTCTCTCTGGCGATGTTTATGTGGCCTGTGGAGATGCTGCCTCCACCTTACGCTACGGCGTTACTGCAGGTTCTTCAGGCTAAAAGCACTGAGGGACATGAACGGGGGTGGTCACGATTCGGAAGTATTGAAAGAGCTCCGTACCGCTCCTGACCTCGCACCACGAGCGACGAAGGTTATGCACATGAGTAGTGTATTTATGGGAGCTGTTCAGGCGAAAGGTGATGAAAGCATTTCATAACTTTAACTTTCGCCATTGTTACAAAAACTTGTCTCATAAGCACGAAAATGTGGACAAATGTGGGAATTGCGTTTGGACTTGACAGCTCTTAAGCTCTAATTAAAAACAGGCGATCCTAATCATTTGTACAGGAAAAAGTTGTGACGAAACTTGAGAAAAAGATGCAATCATGACATGAGATCTTGTGGCAATCAGGGATATTTGTTGGGAGAAACCTCAATCAAATCGAACCATTGTCTGGGCAATATGAGATATTTAGAAAACTTTACCCTTGACTTAGAACATTTATCAATTCAATATCAATACCTGAACATGCTTTTTCAGTTGGGCTGGCACGTTTCAGTGTCTCGGCAATGTAGCACTCGACGTCTCTCTCTCCAAGTTTGGACTTGCATTTCATGACGTCATTTGGAACAAAACAGAAAAAAAAAGAATATTATGTAAGTACCATTTATTTATGAGCTCAAAATTACGTCATCAATGTCCATAATACTTTCATTCTAAGTTTGGTTGAGGCATTTCACTTTCAAATGTTATTATTTACTTTACTTTGTGTACTTGAAACAAACATGTTTTGTCTTTTCTGATACACTAAAATAGATGCTCATATTTTCCACACAAAAAAAGCACATTGATTTACATGGATAAAAATTTACAGTAGTTTTGAATAGCATGAGGGCAAGTAAATGATGATTTTTTTTTTGAAGAACGGATTAATCCAGATTTATAATTTACAAGTTCAGTGAAATGTTTTCCGGCATGGTGTTTTTTTCAGACTCGCGTTTGATGACTTTGCACACAGTTGTGTCAATCAGAGGCAACTTCTCCCTTTTGCTCTTCAGACTGAAGTGGCTCCACACAATGTTTGTCGCCACTGCCCACATCACTCTTCTGACACAATGCCCTGGACTGACCCCACCAATAAGGCTGATATGGTGAATCTGTGAAACACCACGTTTTGACATGCATGTAATTACAGTTAACAAAGTCATTGTTCATTTTCACAATTTAAGTCATTAAATATTTAAAAGTAGAAACTTTAATTGTACATATTAATACAGAAATGTTACATATTTACTAAAAAAGTACAGAATTTTTGCATTAATTTAAAATTAGTTTATTTAAATGTATGTGCAAAAATGCACAGAGATGGAATTATGAGGATTTTATTTACTAGGAATTTGTGACGGGGCCGACAAGACGAGAGGCGTGCGGATCCATTTGCAGGCTTTTATTGCTAGACATGGTCAAAATCACAATCAGGGTCGAACAAATGGCAAACAGGTATATTGAGGGCAAGGCAGAGGAGTACTCAAGTAAACGGGCGTGGTCTACGATCGGCGAACAATATCCAGAGGGCAAGGCAGAGAGATAATCAGGTCACAAGCAGAAGGTCAGGAATCAGACAACCAGGCAACACGGAAAGACTAGACTGAAACTAAAATAAAAACAGAAAACAGAAATGGCTCCGTAAAGCAACTAACACTAGGAGAGTGAAAAACGCAGAACAATACAGGAGACTGAACACAAAACAAAACACGGAATGCTCTAACATAGGAAAATGCTAATCGCTAAACAATACTCGGCCGGGAGGAAGAGGAAATAAATGTCTTTTGTATGGTGTGTGTGATGGCTCTCAGGTGAGCGTGTGATTGGAGACAGCTGTGTGATCAGTGCAGCGTGTGATTAGTGCAATCAGCTGGGTGTGTGTGTGGTCGGTGCAGTGAATGATGGGAAATGTAGTCTGAGGTGGAGTGCAACAGTGAGTGTAGTGCAAGAGTCCATGTGGTGGAAGATTCGTGACAGAATTAGTAGAATTACTGATAATGGGTTTTGCCCAATAATTAAGGTGCCACATCTGGCAGATAACCTATTAAATGGTGTAAAGTTTTTTATTTATTTATTTTTTAATTAAATTTCTGTATATTTCTGCTGAGGGGCACAGGCAAATATGACATTTATTATAATGGGTTTATGTGAAGATTGTTTTAAGTTCACTGAAATTAGAAGTTATTTCTAAAGTCTAATAAAATGTTAAAATTGAAAGCTCTTATTAATGTAAAGTTGAATGGCAATGGTTAAATATTACGGGGATCTTTTTTATAGAGAAATCAGTATTAATTTATATCAGTGATACTGGCCTTCAATCATAAAAACACTGCACAAACACAACAACCTATCTGCTACCACTGGATACCATGCAACGCACATCCATGGCATTGCGTATCCGGCCTATGTAAAATCTGCTGCATCTTCGCATATTGTGTGTACATAATGTAGAATGTGTACATACTGTGTAGAATGTGTATTGATAACTGTAAGTTTGTCTAATAGTACACTGTGTGTACCAGCGGCGGCTGGTGAAATTATTTTGCGGGGGGGCTGTGGCACACTGGCACAGCAAACAATTTCACAAACAACTCTTCACAATAAATCAAACCTGGACCCAGCTCCTTTACCTTCAGTTTTTCTGCCAAAGTTCTCCTCTCAAACGGACATTGGAGTAGAGATTGTACAGCGTTAGGTTCGTGTCCGGAATTAATAACGCCTGAGTCCGCCATTGTCACGTAATTGAAATTTGCCCCACTATAGTTCACGAGACCAGCCTTGATTTTAGCAGCTCGGGGCGACAGAAAGATCGCCCATTTCAGTTAAGATTTGAGGATGCTGATTGGCTAAATTTTATGTCACATCTTGAATATATTTATATCTTGAATCAGGATTGGACTAAATTCTACAAAGACCCGCCTCCTGTGGGCGATTTCTCGATCGTGCTGACAGGCAGAGAGGTCATATTGTGATGGTGAAAACATATATTTTTCACAGAAGATTTTCTGATATATCACATCATACAAATACACATTTAAATAATTTATATAATTATTATTTTGTGTGTGTGTGTTTGAGGGAGGGCGGCGCCCTAGCGCCTCTATTGGCCAGCCGCCACTGGTGTGTACTGAGTATATTTTTGTGTATTCTGCACATTGTCTTCTGTATAAGTCTGTAAGTATGTACTGTCCATATGTAAATTGTTTCTGCACTGTCTGGAGCACGCTCTCAAGAATTTCACTCACCAAGGCACATGTGCTGTGGTGATGTGACAGTTAAAGTGATTTGATTTTAATAAATATTCCTTTTTGTAAAATTATGTTTTCTCACAAACAGTACGTTTGCAAAGCAGTAAAGTCTTTAAGAGAAAGGCAGTTTAATTAAATTATGGCTGTAGAAATGGAGTACTCGCCTGGACAGTTCTACGTTCCTAGGAAGTGTTCCATTTCTTTCTTCGTTCAAACAAAATAAATGAATTATACACACATATATATATATACAAAATAATAATAATATCATTTTAATGTGTACTGTTTTCAAAAACAAAATAAATGAGCTGGATTTGCCTAATCTTGAGCATGCGTCCATCATTCATAAAATATTTCTTCTTTATTGGGCAAATGAGGACACGTAACTGTCCGCCCTGAAAATGACCAACTTTGTACCAGCACACGCCGTTTCACAACATTACTAACTGGCCAATGTCACGAAGTTACGTTGTAGCAATGTATCCAGGAATTTCACTTTTCCAGTTGTCACAATGTAACTAGTTATGTTGTCACAACGAAAGTTTGGTCGTCAAATTATGTTGCAGTTACGTAACAATCACGTATTGTGGTTAGCTGGGACGGCGTTGCAGACTAAAAACACACACACACTGGCGACATGTTCTGGTAATGAAATTACGGGCTAGTGACGTTGCAGTTACGTTGCTAGTAAGTCATGAAATTACCAAATTATTACGAATAGAGGACGTTTTGGTTATCTTATTATGTTATGAGGACGTACTGAGGACGTTGTGAGTTGGTAATGGAATTACGAGCATACGACGTTGTGGTAACGTTGCCTGTTGGTAAATCACGAAATTACTAAAAATTACAAATACGTTACGTAGCTGTTATGTCGTGTGTTAGCTGGGTTCCCCTCAGAGAATTTGCTGGAAACGCATTAACATTAATAAAAAAATCATTACCGTGACCATTAGCTAAACAAGTTAGTAGGAAGTTAGCCACAGTCTCTTCACTTGCGCTGTAGCACACATAGTGCCTTACTAGTAGAGGTCTGCACGGGCTCAAAACTGAAGCCCGAACCCGGCCCGTACCCGAGCGGCACAGTTAAATTTAGAGCCCGAACCCGAGCCGAAATCACCCCCACCGCCCATAACGAATAAAAAAAAAAAGGAAAAAGATTGCATTTCATGATTGCATGCAAAGAAACGGATTAATCAAGGCTCTGCCATTTCACAAACATTTACCAGTTGTGAAAGTTTGTGAACATCAGGCGCAGCGGTCGCATACATTCTGCCGAGTTTATGAATTTTGTTTGGACAAGAAGATGATGACCGTGCAAATTATGGTAATTTTTGTCAGTTAAGGCTCGTTAGCATTCTGTCTACTTTAAATCAGACATAAGCTCTTAAATAAGATTGTATTTATTTGAATAAATTAATCATTTATTTGAGAGAGAGAGAGAGAGAGAGAGAGAGAGAGAGAGAGAGCGAGAGAGAGAGAGAGAGAGAGAGAGAGAGAGACCGAGCGAGCGAGCGAGGAGAGAGAGAGAGAGAGAGAGCGACCGAGAGAGAGAGACCGAGCGAGCGAGAGAGAGAGCGACCGAGAGAGAGAGAGACCGAGCGAGCGAGAGACCGAGCGAGCGAGAGAGAGAGAGAGAGAAAGAGAGACCGAGCGAGCGAGACCGAGCGAGCGGAGAGAGAGAGAGAGAGAGAGCGAGAGACAGAGAGAGAGAGAGAGAGAGACCGAGCGAGCGAGAGAGAGCGACCGAGAGAGAGAGAGAGAGAGACCGAGCGAGCGAGCGCGAGAGAGAGAGAGAGAAAGAGAGACCGAGCGAGCGAGAGACCGAGCGAGCGAGAGAGAGAGAGAGAGACCGAGCGAGCGAGAGACAGAGAGAGAGAGAGAGAGAGAGAGACCGAGCGAGAGAGAGCGAAATCTTACCTGAAAGCCACAGATGTTCTTGGAATGAGTTTCTTCTCTCTGTGGGTTGCTCTGAGACAAATAACTGGGCTCGCGCAAACAGATAAGCGCGGCATTGCCTGCGGTCGTGAACCGACTCCGGGCCAACGATTGATGAGCTGGAAAAACAGAGCACTGACCGAATTATATCGGCCTACGCCTGGCTGATGTTTCAGGGAATGAAGCCGACGTTTCGATACTGGGTAGATGTCGGCCAGAAGTACGTGTGCTGATATTTCACGATATAAAATGCGTTTGGGAATGTTTCGAATAAAAGGGGACAACTAAATATAACATAAGTGTGGCTGCTGTGTGTCAAAATCCACCATCAATGTAATCTTTTTTTACAGAACAGTCCTTTAATGAAATTCAATTTAACCAAATAAAGCTGATTTATAAATTTGATTTATTGCCTTTATGTTCTTTTGGAGAAATTGAGGTGGAATAAGAGGAAAACATTAATCATGTCACAATTAAATTGTCATATCTCTATGCAACCACACATTTAATTTTGATCTACAAAATTTCTATGAGTTTGAAATATGCATAAGTTCTTTCCAGTCCTGTAATTTGTAGATCAATATATCAAGATACTAAGCTGAGATAAGCTTTTGACAGCTCTGCAATTCATCCCTTCAACTTATTTCGCGAACAAGACTTTTATTTTGCTCTGGTGATGTGACGTCATAAGGCTGCGTCGCGCTCCCGCATCTGTGATTCGGCTGAAGAAAGGTGTGTGCTTTTAATAATTTAAAGTGTTTAAAACAAATAATTTAGAGCATTGATTCAGTGACCGCTGCCGACACCTGCTGCTCCAAACAACAAACACAAAGTGTAATCTGTTCAATATAATCTACAAATCAGTAAATACCAAATATAATCATATTAAAAATAGGAACCTTTTATTTTGTGTCCTTTTTATTTGGTTGTTTTTTACTTATCAGGTTTTTTAAGTACATTAACTCTCACTCTGACTGACTCCCTCACAAGTGTGCTGACTGCTGAACTAGGAAGCTGATTGGGACACACAGAGATTTACTTTGGATTTATTTATCTGTTAATTATTCTCATCTTCATCAAACACACATGAAAAATTCCTGAAGCAGCTGAGATCCCCGTGACATTGTTGAAAAGA
Organism: Gymnocypris eckloni scoliostomus; assembly: GCA_027564155.1. NCBI lineage: Eukaryota > Metazoa > Chordata > Actinopteri > Cypriniformes > Cyprinidae > Gymnocypris > Gymnocypris eckloni. Next base: position 11,402,100 of record CM050426.1, on the reverse strand, counting down.
TGGTGTTTATTAAAGATGAGAGTGAAGACATGAAGATTGAAGAAGCATTCAGAGTCAAACATGAAGACACTGAGAAACAAACAAAGATGGTGTTTATTAAAGATGAGAGTGAAGACATGAAGATTGAAGAAGCATTCAGAGTCAAACATGAAGACACTGAGACACAAACAAAGATGGTGTTTATTAAAGATGAGAGTGAAGACATGAAGATTGAAGAATCATTCAGAGTCAAACATGAAGACACTGAGAAACAAACAAAGATGGTGTTTATTAAAGATGAGAGTGAAGACATGAAGATTGAAGAATCATTCAGAGTCAAACATGAAGACACTGAGAAACAAACAAAGATGGTGTTTATTAAAGATGAGAGTGAAGACATGAAGATTGAAGAATCATTCAGAGTCAAACATGAAGACACTGAGACACAAACAAAGATGGTGTTTATTAAAGAGGAGAGTGAAGACGTGAAGATTGAAGAATCATTCAGAGTCAAACATGAAGACACTGAGACACAAACAAAGATGGTGTTTATTAAAGATGAGAGTGAAGACATGAAGATTGAAGAATCATTCAGAGTCAAACATGAAGACACTGAGACACAAACAAAGATGGTGTTTATTAAAGATGAGAGTAAAGACATGAAGATTGAAGAAGCATTCAGAGTCAAACATGAAGACACTGAGACACAAACAGGTTGGTTTTAATTTTCAAAGCTGAACTCACTCATTTGATACTAATTTAAATATCCAGGTGTACGCAGAAAACCCGAGCCCTGAAAGAGGCGTCTGCAAAAGGTGGGATTTATAAAAACAAACTTGACGGGAAATTGTGTGTAACTGCATGCAAACTCTGACCCATGCATATTAACTTTTTTTCCTAGAGAGAGAAAAGTAAATGATTTAAAACTCTGTTTGCATTTAAATATACACATTTACATTAAATATGTCACTCTCATTAATTGAGATAAGCACTGAAATAGGGATGGGTCACAATTTTTGAATATTCGATTAGTCAATTTATTCATAGAATATCGAATAGGATGTGCAATTATATTCGTCTAAATATTCCCCATGTTTTCGGTACTGACGCGGTGGTGACGTGAGAGTTAAGCGTTGCTCATTCCCCCTCAGATTTTTGAGCCAAGTAGATATTGAATGCAGCTTACAAAGACAAAAAATAGCCAATTTATATTTTCTATATTTAATACAACCACACCGACGTGATTAGAACGTTCAGTGCATCATCATCAGCTGCTACATTCAAATCTGCATTCGCTGGCTGGCGATTTTAGAGCACTGCACATTATAACCAATCACACACAATGCTGTTGAGCTTATGAATTGAGTGAGGAAAATGGCGTTGTGGTCCGATTTGCCAAAAGCCGGCAGTGAATGGGCTTTATAGGCATTTTTAAAGTGTGTAGCAATGATCCAGTGTATTCGGTCCTCTAGTTGGACAGGATACATGTTGATGAAAGTTCGGCATGACCTTCCTGAGGTTGGCTTTGTTAAAGTCCCCCGCGATGATGGAGGTCAGGGTGTTTGTTGATGTATCCACTGAGCACATCGTGGAGTTTGGACAAAGCCAAGCTAGTGTCTGCCTGTGGTGGAATGTAAACAGCAGTAGCAATAATCGAAGAAAATTGCCCGGGGCAGATGGAATGGGCGGCAGATAATGGAGAGATGCTCCAGATGAGCCGAGCAGGAACACGACAGAATGGAGCTATTCCTGGGGTCACACCATTTCTTGTTAATCATGAAACACACTCCACCACCTTTGGTTTTCCCGGCCTCGGCTGTTCTGTCCATTCGTAAAACAGAAAAGTTATCAGACAGCGTTACAGCTGTGTCCGGAACCGAAGTCGTGAGCCATGTTTCAGACAAACAAAGGATGTTACAGTCCCTAATGTCCCGTTTGGAAACTTATCCTAGCTCTAAGTTCGTCCATCTTATTTTCCAGGGAATTGGACATTAGCGAGCAGAATACTCGGTAGAGGAGGACTGTGAGCCCTTTCCCTCAGACTGTTGCGGATTACAATGTGTTTCCCGCTGTGTTTCTTTCGTCTCCTGGGGTTATTCAGGTGGCCTTTGTTCTCCTCGGTGTTCCGAAGTATCTCCAATGGCCACGTTGTATTCGTGGATAAAGTGTCCTGAAGCAGGTTAGTGTAGCGGTGTCCAATGTCCAAAAGTGTTCTTTTGTCGTAAATAAATAACGCAGACGGTTATGCATGTAAAAAAATTAATAAAAGCACAATTTGAGCGGAGCTATCCGAACGTCGACTGAACAGAGCAGTGCCATTTTGGATCCCCCTCTGCCGCTGCCGGGTTAAGAGTGGGTTTCTTAAGAAGTGGGGTTATACGAGCCTGTTTAAATGCTGAGGGAAAAACTCCCCTGTGAAGGGATGTGTTAACAATGTGAGTGGGTGCAGGTACAACTGCAGGAGAAATGGCTTGAAGGAGATGAGATGGAAAAGGATCAAGCGGACAATGGGGTGGGATCTTTATTCACCTCACAATCTGATTCTGGGAGTCACGATCCGATTCCAGAACGATTCTTGATATACTTTTTCCCCCCTTATTAATTAATGAGTTTACTGACTTGAGAATCTTAAAATCCTTCTATTTACATAGCCTTATATAAGTAATTAAGTACTTTTTTTAAATACTTACAACTCTTTACATTTTTTTTTATTTTGTATGTTAAGAATTTTAAACCAATATAACTTCAAAACATACAAGCAAGAAGCAAATACTAAAGAGGAGCATAGAAACATATTACAAACAAAGAGTGCTTTAAGATTATCTGAACGTTTTCTATTCAAGAACTAAGTGATTTTTTTTCTTCATCTTTACTGTAGTTTTTTCTATGACATCATATACAGCGGGAGATCTATTAAGCTGCATTCGCGCATGGATCTCTTTTGAAATATAAGTAGTAATGTGGTTTGTCCTGTCCATTTAATCCCTTAAGACATAACTGATGGGAGAGTGCTGCAGGTGTAGCAGTGTCCTCTGGTTTGATCCAGGTCTCTGTCAGGGCCATGAGGTTTAGGCTTGAGTGACTAGTAATGGAAGTAACGAAATCAGCTTTGTTGACAGCAGACTGACAACTCCAGAGACCAATAGAAAAAAAAGAGAAAGTAGTTTATTAGCAGACATAGGCAAAGTGCGTAGGTTGTTAGGATTGCGCTGCCTATAGTGTGTGATGCATGGTTTGCGAGCGGTAGTGATTGTAGTGATCTGAGAATGGTTATAAAAACTAAAAGAGAAGTAAAACAGTAGTATGAAAGAAGATAAATAAAAAGCGATACTTATGTCCCTTGCCGGTGTCCCTGCCTGGTGGAGTCGCACGATAGAGTCGATGGTCTTTACACTCTTCGGTCTTCACCCGAGGAGGGCTTCACATGACCGCTGCCGTGGTATATTAACCTTTTTTATACCCGTCTAACAAATCACTAATTGAATTCAGCTGGACACACTTTCCTGTTAATCACAATAAATGGCCAAGCAAGCGCAGACACTGACAAGATACGTGGTACAGCACGGGACCAAATGCGATTTCAGCAAGTCTCTACACAGTAAACAAAACATTTCCTAGCAACGGCAACTGCAGTAATGAGACAAGTAAATACACTTACAAGCTGTTTTTAACTTCCGCTGATAGACACCTTCTCTCAAAGACTATTTATTTACACTGTCTTCTGCTGGCACTTGAACACACTTTCCTGTTAACACTTTCCAACCTGGGGCAGATATACTTTGAGGTAGGGCTGGGCAATAAAACAATAACTATAATTATAGTGATATAATTTTCCTCGATAAAACAAGTTAGATAAATATTCAATTTAATTTTTATGCAGCAAAAGAGGAACAAAACAGCGCTACTCATTTGAACTGCGTCACACGGACCATATCCAACAGTTCAAACAGCGGTGCAGAGCGAGCTGACTAGAGCAGATGTTCACTCACCGAACATGCAACCACTAAACAGCACTGTGAGATCCAGTGAGAAGCACTTGAATTCAGCAAAGAACACAAATGACTTGTATAATAAACTAGTATCAGTCGATATCAGTCAACTGATATAAACCAGTTTAAATCCAGATAGAGCAGCGCTATACATATATACATACATATATATATATATATATGTGTGTGTGTGTGTATAAATATAATACAGGGTTTGGGGGGGAGGACTCATGTGTACGTGGAGGGCGGGTGGGGGGCATGACAAAAAGTTTGAGAACCACTGCAGTACAAGACCAAAAGCGATTTCATTAAGTCTCTACACAGTAAACTAAATAAGCGATATGGTATGATCAAAGAAGGTTGTGAAAATAAACCTGTATTTTCTTTTTACATTTTGATCTGTCAAGAAAAGTAAAGAAAAACTAATAAAAAAAAACCCACAAAAAATCTAAACTTACAAGAGAATCACATTATGAAAATGTTTTCTCTAATAAATATTTGGTCAAACTGGCCACAATGGATGCAAAAATACAGTTAGCTCACAGTTCAATACATGCATCGGTTTTTAACCATGTTTTTTGGTTCTGATGGATGGCTTGGCACATTAGTGTTTTTTTAACAACAAAAAACTCCTGTAAACTTTTGTACACTAGAAAAAGCATGGATTAATGTGTTTACTTAACTTATTTTGTGAGAGGTATTATTTTTCCTATGTGTACCCAAAATAGAATGGATTGGCCATTAGGGCTGTCAAAAATTATTCTAATTTTGAATATTCGTTGAATAAAAAAACAAAAACACATTCAAATGCAAAACGTTACATTTGAATTTTAGGTGTGCGTCAGGCAGCCTTATAAATGGCGCACGAGATGCGATGAAGATGTCATTGCATTTTAATGCTTCTTTTAGCCTATCCAGTTGAACCCACTGGATACATTGGTATTTTAAAATACTGCGGAAAGAGAGAACATCAATACAGAGATTGTTGTTTACGTCAAAACTGGAACCAAGCCGTTCACACAGAACACATATATTGCGCATTTTCTAGAGGGACGTCTTTCACCGTTGCACTAGTGTCTCGCAAAAGAAAGTTGGCTATTTAGAAATCCATTTATAATTATTTTAAGTTCAACTTTGAAAAAACATGTCTCAACTTTATGGCGGGATGGGTCTCTCCACATTCCACTGCATCTCATATTTTGTTTTAAAAGTAACGTTACTCTGTGTGATTGGTTTTCTGTGCTTTGTAATAAACTGTGTATATACATGATGCTTTTGTTTCTAATTATTTAAGAAACGTAATTATATATGGTTAAAACATTTTTCTCAAAGATAGTCATGTTATTTTATGCTTTGAAGAACCATAGATTAGTAATATTTTGCTTGATGCGCCCTCTTGTGGCCTCAGAAGAGAAGCCAAAAGCCTTTTTTCGCTCGAACTGAAATTATGCCTTTTAAATTCAAGATATTTGTATCAAATCATGTCACCGTTGTTGAAATAAAATATACTGCAATATAAATTGATGTTGAATTACTGTCCAGCCCTAATTTAAAACCCTGACAAAGAAAGCAGATTTCTATTAATCTGATTTAAAAGGGCCTTTTAGTCCAGGACAAGGCTAAATCTGTCTGGCCCTCTGTCTCAATCCTCTCAGCGCGCCTTCTTCCAAAAATGAACAGTATTTGCAATTAACCATTTACAGAGGTGATGTGGATGTTTGCATGTCTCACATGGTTGATTGTTATATCAAAAGCAGAGCCACTTGTGTGTGTGATCACATTACAGATAATGAGCTCAGATGAGAAAGACTAGACCTCGCGTTAGTTTTATATGGATTACTATATCAAATATTTTTTTCGACATTACTTAATTTAAAAGCAGATGTTTTAAACTTTCTACACATACATTTATCATGTATGTGAGACACGTATTCACTGAAATGCAGTGAAGCTTGACTGCAGAGAGCACACCCTGATAATTTTCTTTATTTTGCAAAAGCACATTGTTTTGTTGTTATTATTAATATACTCAAATATACACTAAGTAGACTCTTTGCAGTCTCAAACGATACATTATTCGTATTTCTATGATCAAAATGTTTTGTTGTTTTCTTGTTCATCTTCGACCGCAGAAGGTTAATAATAGTGACAGTTATAAAGTTTCAAGCAGTTTTAGATTGAGTTTGTTGTAATAGAAACCTTAGAGCTGTTGAATAATATCGATAAAGTAGCAAATAATTAGGGACAATTTGTACAAATACATGTATATTAGATAATTTTGTAGTTGATCAAACATATTTACTAGTTGTCCTTATAGAAATATGGGATTTGTATATGTTTCAAAAATTATATTTTGAAGATCAATGTGTATCATTCATGAAACGTTTCAAGGAAGTATACTTTATAAAATTGCATCAAAAGGAACATAATTGTGTATAGAAATTGTCTTTACACTGTTACACCTGTGTTCACTTTTACATAGTTTCACAATTCTCTATTTATATATTTATTTCAAGTCACTGACACATTTTTGCTTTTATTTTAGAATTTATTGAAGAAAGTGGGAGAATGAAGAATTAAATGAAGTTGAGAAAAAGCATGTCAAAACTGGAGAAAAACATTTGAGTTGCTCTCAAGATTTAAAGAAAAGAAGAGCCATGGAGTATTTCACCTGCACTCCGTGTGGAAAGAGTTTGACATGCAAATATAATCTTGATGTTCACACTGGAGAGAAACAGTACACATGTGATCAGTGTGGGGAGAGTTTCACACAATCCTTAAGCCTTAAGGTACACATGAACATGCATACTGGAAAGAAACAGTACAAGTGCTCACACTGTGACAAGAGATTCAATAAGTCCTCAAATCTGAAAACACATGAGAGGATTCACACTGGAGAGAAACCGTACACATGTGATCAGTGCGGGAAAAGCTTCACAAAATCAGTACATGTTAAAGAACACATGAGTATCCACACCGGAGAGAAACCGTATAAGTGTTCACACTGCAACAAAAGATTCTATAGGTCAGGAGACCTGAGAAAACATGAGGGGATACACATTGGAGTGAAACCTTACAAATGTTCACACTGCGACAAGAGATTCAATATGTCATCAAATCTGAAAACACATGAGAGGATCCACACGAAAGAGAAACCTTATAAGTGTTCACACTGTGATAAGAGATTTAATCAGTCATCAATTCTGAAAAAACACGAGAGGATCCACACTGGAGAGAAACCGTATCACAGTCATGCTAAAAACAATCACTGTAAAGCCCCATACACACAGACACACATTTAGCTGTATACGTAAATATTTTGTATCGTATCGGCATTTCATCCAGATGGATCCAGCATATTAGGAGCCTGAAACCGCTATTTTTGGAAACTGGGTCTCCGAGTACATAAATCTAAAAATGACACATTTTAGCATTGTGTGTACAGCCAATCCAATCCGTAACAGCATCAACAATGGCGAACTACATGCTTGTGTTCCTGCTGCAGAAACCTATTAGCTGTAACAACTTTACTAGCTTTTATTGTTGTGTTGGGTTTGTATACAGGTTTATGAACATGCTCCAGGTCGTCTTCTCTGTTTTTAGCGTATCTCTGTGGCAGAATTACAGAGCCATATACTGGTCTTTTTAGTTGGTTTCAGTGGTTTCGTGTGTACGCAGATATTTCTTGAGACAACACTGTGTTTACTGAAAAAAAAGATTGGATAGGAAAAGCTCTGGCTTCGTGTGGATGATCCCTAAAGGTGGACACTCCAAGCCGACTTCAAAGAACTAGCAGCGACGAAAGCCGACAGTGTTGTCTTCTCGCATTAGCAGCATCGCACCAAAAAGCTGCGCTCGAACTCACCGCACAGACTACAGCTGACTGCAAACTGAACATGTGCATTCTGCACATGCATGAGAGGAATTAACGGTCTATATCAGACAGCAGCTGTCAATAGTATATATTCGTCATTCAAAAGGAGAAACCGAAACAAACATATATATATATACAGGATAAACGCAAATATACGAAACGTAAACAAAGCAGCGCTTGCTTACCATTTTTTATATCAGTAACATTTATAACTTTAATGGCATTCTATGTTGTTATGAAAACATTTGCACTTTAGAATGATTTGGAAAGATCACTTAACATTTACGTAAACAGCCTTCTGCTAAACTGAACATCAATCAGAGTTCTCCTTCTCTCCGACGGCTCCGATGCCGATTCAACATGTTAATTGGGCAAACTGCGGCCGACGCGAGCCCTACGAGAGCCAATGAGTGGAACACACCAAAAAAACTAGCCCGGCCGTCATTGGCCATCGGCCCTATGTTAAGTGTGTCCCGGCCTTAAGTAGATCATCTTCAGATCCAGCATTTTCTAGTCTGATGCTGCCTTCTCACCAAATGTGAAACAATAATGCATTAAGCAAATAGGGTATTATCTGGATTAATCTGTTCTAACCAGTGTGACATGTCAATAAAACATTATCTAAAGTTTTCACAATGAATAAAGTTCATCCTTATCTTCAAAACCAGCAGATTCAACTGTGAGATTCAGATCAACTCAAAGATGCAGTTTCTCCCCAAAGAACAATGTCAAAATGTTTTATTATTGTGTATAATTTTCCTTCATAACATAAATTATATCATTGTGTTTTCTTATGAGTTTTATATTATGTTCAACTGGATCGATACTGATATTGATATCGGTACTTATCAATACTGTTATCGATACTATTTGGTGCCAAAATATATGTGAAAAGTTGTTGAAAATTTCAAGCTATTTTATTACTGCTGAACTTTAGCAAGTGTATTAAAGTTCTTCAGTTAGGAGCAGTGAGTTATTTTTCTCTTTGTGTTTTATTTTATTAACATTAAAGGAATGGTTCACCCATAAATGAAAATTGTCGTCATTTACTCACTCAAGTTGTTTTAAACCTAAATGAGTTTCTTTTTTCTGTTAAACATAAAAGTTATTTTGAAGAATGTGCGAACATAGCCGCTAACACAGCTAATACCCTTTTCACACACACACACATACACACACACATTTACCATTGTTTCACTGTTACTTGCTTTAATGGCGGATTCGTGTCTACCTTTGAGTGCAGGTGAGGACACGTTTGAGCTGCATTCGGTGCAGCTGGAGCTGGAGACCGTGGAGAGACGGATCCGCGAGCTGCTTGGGAAACAGGCCCAGCTGAGGAAATGGAAAGCAATGCTGGAAACATCCCGGGCTGACGGTCACAAGTCTGGGGTAAGTATGCAGCGCGCTGCTAACACTTCCACCATCTCTACTCTGTGTGTTTCTCTGCACAGGCCCCGTGCACCCGGGACGCGATCTTCCCAGATGGCCTTCACTCCGGCGCCGGGAAACCCAGGACCATGGGTGCAGCAGCGGAAGACGCGATCCAGGCCCCGGTCGACGACTTCTCCCCCTCCGGTCTTCGACATCTCATCCCGGAACCGCTTCGCTCCTCTCTGCGAGACTGATCGTGACGCTGTGGTCATCGGAGACTCAATCGTCCGGCATGTCTGTGCTACGTTAGCTGAAGGTAAAGTGCACACTCATTGTCTCCCTGGTGCTCGTGTTCTTGATGTTTCTGCACAGATACCCACGATCCTGAAGGAGGACGAGAGCGTTGCAGCTGTTGTGATTCACGCGGGGGCTAACGACACCAAGCTGCAGTAGACGGAGACACTGAAGAGGGACTTCAGGAGCCTGATCGAGACGGTACGCAGCACATCGCCTGTGACGACGATCATCGTGTCAGGACCTGGCTACCTATTAAGTTTCGTATCAGTTACAAAATATTATTACTTGCCTATAAGGCCCTAAATGATTTAGCTCCTGTGTACCTAACTAATCTTCTATCACGCTACAATCCAACCCGTTCCCTAAGGAACAAAACTCTGGACTCTTGGTAGTACCTAGAATAGCAAAGTCCACTAAAGGAGGTAGAACTTTTTCATATCTGGCTCCTAAACTATGGAATAGCCTTCCTGATAACGTTCGGGGTTCAGACACACTCTCTCTGTTTAAATCTAGATTAAAGACACATCTCTTTAGCCAAGCATTCATATAATGCATCTCACAATCTTGTACTGCCAGTCTATCTGAACAAATGCACATTATTATGCTTTAGCTTGGGTTATACTGATAATTTCATCCAGGGTTATTCCTGGATGGAACAACTGCTACGCTAATTGTCTTTATTGTATCTCTGTTTCTGCCACAGGATTAACATCCCATAATTACACAAGCTTCAGTCTGGATCCAACCCTTAAACGATCTGAGATGACCGAACACCTGAGAAGAGATGATGACAACCTCTCCGAGGACCTCAGAGGAAGCCAACCATCAGCGATTATACTGACTTAACCAAAGTCTGCCATAAATGGAGGATCAGCACCTAGAGACAACCTCTACAGCCCTGACCGTCAGCAGAGTCTAGGACACATAGATGAGCCCCAGAGACAGATCTCCAGTGAGGACCTCGTCACCTAGATATCCATCGGGAAAGACCCCTGGAACCAGTGGACCACTTACAATCTGACTTTGCTGCAGTTGGAACAAACTACTGATTCGTCTGGCCGGAGGAACTGCCCCCGACTGAGCCTGGTTTCTCCCAAGGTTTTTCTCCATTCTGTCACCGATGGAGTTTTCGTTCCTTGCCGCTGTCGCCTCTGGCTTGCTTCAGTTGGGGACACTTCATTTCCAGCACAATCATCGACTTGATTGCACAGATATTATTTAAACTGAACGAAGCTGGACAATGCCATTACTAAATTAAATAATGAAATGCATTCAGCTGAAAATTGAGTGTTAAATCCTGTCATTTTATATTATTGACACAATTTTCCTATTTTGATATTGTGCAGTGCTTTGTTACAATTTGTATTGTTAAAAGCCCTATATAAATAAAGGTGACTTGACTTTAGATATGATTCAACACTATTTGCTTAGAGTTGTTTTGTGTTTGATGAGAAATAAAACCAAAAGCTGAAGATGATTTTCTAGTGTATTCAGTGTCTTTGCAAATATACACGATCACTTTAAACTGACGTGACAGGCAGTGATCAACTTCATCCATTTGTCTTTATACAAAGAGACATTTACATAGACAATCTCCTGATTTTGTAACTGTGGCAAGTTACATTTTCATTATTTACTTATCTAATTTACTTTGAATTAAATACAAAAAAAATGATTTGAACGTTTTGAAAATATAAATAAAGGCAGTTTTATTGTTTCTGCTTGTTTATTTTAGGGTGAAAAGCAAACTATTTAAACATGGTACAGTCGTAAATGGTATGTACCTGATAACGAAAATGAATTTAATTTCATGTAATTTCTAAAGCACAAATTCATTGGGTGTGGGGGGGGGCACAATGGAAAAGAAGAAGAGTAAAGTATCAGAACTATGGCAGAAGTCACACAAACAAAATGTCTGAAGGGGCAGAAACCTCAATTTGCACACTGACATACCTCTTTGTATGTTTCCAGGTGCTAAGCAACGCGGGACTCCGCCCCTTCCGATGATTGACAGCTACAAATCAGCAGTTGAGAAAACGAAAGTGAAACGGAAAAACGGCAAATAGATAGATCAAGGAAGAAAAACAAACACACCAAACTTCAAGTATCTCATCCCAACATCACACACTCAACACAACAGTTCAGAGCACATTAGATATACAAATATATTTTGAGGTGAGTGTTTCATCTTTCTCTGGTTGTTTTCATGTATGTGCGTCATTCTCATTAGTCACAATTTGTGCTTCTGCTGCACTGAAGTCATTTTGATTAATTGTTTTAAAGCTATTCATGTCGTGATCAAACAGTGTGTCTGTAAGTGAATGACAGAAAGCTGCCTAGATAGGGAAATACACTCTGGCCACTTCCGGTAAGATTGAGCCAGAGCGCCAGTTTCATTTATTTAGCGGCACTGTTCATTAATATTTAAAATGTATACCCAGCCAAAAAGTTTACTTTTATTTTCATAAAATAGATTAGAACACATAACGATTCTAACATCTAATTATTATCAATGCAATTTTAAAGTGGCCGATTTAGCATTCATTGCCCTTACTTGCACATCTTTTATTAGAAGACGACATTATCTGTGCGCATACACGGTGCTGGTTTATGTTGGGAGCACCAAACAATATAAAATATGAACGAAACACGCTTTCTCCGGTCCAGATATGAACTATTATCAAACTCATCGCGGCGTTCAGAAACCGCTCTCTCACGCGCTCCACGTGTTGTTATATTAAATATTGTTACGGTCATATTTACAGAAACGAACCAACAGCACAGAAGAAGTGTTGCCAACTAATTTTCAGAGGAAGTTGCACAAATTTTGTCACTACATCAAATCTCAGCAAAAGACATTGTTTAAATGTGACCCTGGACCACAAAACCAGTCACAGTGGTCAATTTATCAAAAATGAGATTTAGAAATCATCTGAAAGCTGATTAAATGAGCTTTCATTGATGTATGGTTTGTTATGATAGGACAATATTTGGCTGAGATACAACTATTTGAATATCAGGAATCTGAGGGTGCGAGAAAATCGCCTTTAAAGTTGACCAAATGAAGTTCTTAGCATATTATTAATCAAAAATTAAGTTTTGATATATTTACAGTAGGTAATTCACAAAATATATTCATGGAACATGATTTTACTTAATGTCCTAATGATTTTTGGCATATAAAGAAAAATCAATAATTTTGACCAATACAATGCATTTTTGGCTATTGCTACAAATATACCCCTCCAACGACTTAAGACTGGTTTTGTGCTCCAGGGTCACGTATGTTCATTTAGATTTGTTTGTAAAATAATAGAAATGCAAAATATTAAAATATAAATAACTATTTTTAAATACATTGTATTATTACACGTTTTTGAGAAATCGCAATTTAAGTTTTATTTATAATAAATTAACAAATAAACTAGTCATTCGGAACAGTTATAATTTTAAGCAGTGATTAGTAGTTAGTAGTATACTACACTCTAAGAGATGTCTGTAAAAATAGGGCACAATCTACTATGTTAACATGAAGGAATTTTCTGTATTGATTTTTCCATAGTTTGTTTTAACTGCATTTTTAATTATGCATTGTATTTAAAGTTTTTGGTTTACAGGGCTACAACGAATAATGAATACCAGATAATGTCCTGGAAAATGCAATTTTTCTAGATATTTTTCTTAGAGTATATTAACTGATCAACAATCACAGGTACAAGCTACTAACAATGTGTATCATGAATGAACAATTATTCAGTTATTCAATCATTATTATTACATTAAACAATTGATATATCGGTAAGCCCCTCCCCTCAAACGCAGACTAGCCAATGGCAGTCGAGTATCAGTTGCACGTGGAGTGGAATTCTGAAAACTTTTTGGTTTCAGCGCCATAGAGAGACAATGGAAGATCGTATTTATGGGGTTTATGTTTCAAAAATGGAAAATTGATTCCAGGTATCCGAGAGGATGGGCAATATAATTTATTTTATTACATTTCCTAAACCCAAACAAAACGTCCCTAAGTATTCAACCCCAATACAAATGAAGACAAAAACTTTCAGTTTCTTGTTGTCATACTCTCATTAAGTTACTATTTTCATCTGCTCAAGCAGAACATTAATGTCATCCTTTGTTTCAGCAAGGCATCTCTGGCTAAAACTAGCTAATGTTAAGGTTAGTGAGTTTGTGCTAACGTATAAACCTAAATAGCGGACTGTTCTCATGTCTTGTACAGTGTAGGTCAAAACACATAAACGAAGGTCTACATTTCATTGTTTCTTCATATTAAACTGGTTAAATGTAAATTAATATAATCTTACTCTGCGATACATGAACAGTGTTGATGTGGGATTTTTTCATCAGCAATCGTGATGACCGTAATATGAGACTTCTTCCGTTTGCATTGTGGTCTGTAAACCCTCGCTTCCAAATTAATACATTACCCACAATATTTATTTGTAAAAAAAATATTTACCCATCCATGGCATGTCCCACTTGAATGGTGGTCCTTCTATGTCCAAAATGTATCAAAAAGTTATAGGGACAAGGTCTTCACACTGGCAGCTGTCATTAGCCAGGTTTCAAAACAAAGTTGCAAATTTAACTTATGCGCAAAATTGGAATATCGCATAAAACATTTGCGAACAAGCATCCAACGAGTCAAAGAGAACAAAATCGTCACTTCCTGGCAAACTGGCACTAAATAGCCTATAGAAAACTAGGATAAGCTGTTGAATATAATCATTTTCATATATGAAAAATTACTTGCACCTAGAGCGAGCAGACGAAACACAATAAATGCTGTCATTGCTTTCGGAGGTGAATTCTGCAGTTTGGGAACACAGTCGTGTAAGACAATTATACAGAAATACTTTGATGACAGACTTTGCTCAGGCATTTCAGAACGACCATAACAACATTTCAGATGCTGTGGAACGAGATCCGCTGCTAGTCAAGTTATCCCATCTCGTATCGCAAAGTCACATTACTTTTGTGATGCGCCTGGGGGAATTTATTCGCTAAATGCATTTCCATCTCCCATTATTCGCATTAATCCTTTTTCGCACAAGTCAAAAACTACCTCAAGCGAGCGTAAAAAGGTTTTTGCGAATTAAGGGATTTTTATTCGAAATTTGGCGTTTCTATCACTCGTTTCTCATGCAACACTTCAAAATGCACATTAAAACAGGGTGATGGAAACCTCCGTACTCTCCAGCCACGGCAGACAATCTCCAGATTAACACATATACATCACTTTTTGTGATGTAGGTTCAAGTTTGCTTTGTGAACCAGACGAATGAAGTTGCTTCACAAAATAAAAATAACCACTTTTCCCTTAATAATAGACATTATGAGTGCTATTGTTTTCACCGATGTACAACCTGTACGGTAACACTTTACAGGAAGGGTACATGAATTACCATGAATTCATGCATAAATTAATGTCTGAATTATGCATTAATATCTCATGAATTATCAGGAATTAACATTAGTTCATGGATGAACAACACCTTAATTAAAACATTAACTAAGGTGAGTACATCATCATGATTTATGACTTATTACGCATGATCATGATGTTTTATTTGTTCACAAAAAACAAGGTCTTTACTATCCATTTTGGATAAAGCTAAACTTATGGTACATGATTCAAAAAAGCATTAACGTTGACAGTATTTCACTAGATTTGAAATTAGATGCGTTGGTAAACCTCTTTTCACAGAAGCTGGAGCTTTCCGCCAAAATAAAAGTTCATAGGTTTATCTCTTGCAAGCAAGGACTAAAATGAACAGACGCAAACAAATAAAATATTGTACAGGCAGAGCAAGCTCACTGTTGGATGGATGAAAAATATAAATATTGTGGTGGGAGTTTATATGAATCTCTTTCTGAAGGGAACTGACTTAGAAATTTCGATGGCATTTTTTCCCTCTTATCACTGCTCTTCCATAAGCAAATCCTGGTCCAGCTTCCTCCAGCACCCCCGGCACTAAAACTCAGAAGAGAGCAGTCTGACGCCAGGCCCAGTACTGGAGTTAACATGCCTAGAGTCCCGGTCAGCCCTTGTGCTGAGCTAGGTGTCCTATATGGAGTAATAATAATAATAATAACTTTATTTTTATATAGCGCCTTTAAAACAGTTTCTCAAAGCGCTTTACATAATAAAACAAGTGAAAACCCAACACACACAAGACAACTAATTAAAACTAAAATAAAACTAAAATTAAACAGTCAAGAGAAAGCTAACCCAAAGAAATTAGTTTTTAAGTAAGACTTAAAAATGCTTAAATTATGTGCCTCTCTAATTTGAAGAGGGAGTGCATTCCAAAGCCTGGGAGCATAGGAAGAGAAAGCCCTGTCCCCTACAGAGCGCAACCGTGTCTGAGGAACCACCAATAAACCAGCTTGTGAGGACCGTAAAAGACGCTTGGGTGTATATAAAGTTAAAAGAGCAGACAAATATTGAGGGGCCAGACCATGCAGTGCCTTGTATGTGAGCATAAGAATTTTAAAATCAACTCTGAACCTAACCGGGAGCCAATGCAAAGACTTTAAAATTGGTGTAATATGCTCATTTTTCCTGGCATGATGTGGTGATTCCCTGTGGGCAATCCCATATGTGTATCCTTCCACAGTAAGGTTTCCCTCATGGTAAATCCGTGTTTTCCCTCGAAAGACCTGCTCTGTCAGTCTCTACTGGCAGTAGTTCTATCCCTACTCCCTGGTAGGACCTGCCTCAGATACCCATTCCATATGTAGCACTGCTAAGTAAGTATGGACTACTTAGGTCAGTCCATATCAGTGTAACCTCCCTATGGGAAAGATGTGGTCTCCATAGCAGCCATCTCCTTCGGAAGGCATGCTTACCCAACGTTCTACTAGCCAAGTTTAAAAAAAAAGTCTGCTGTTATATCCTCCTGCCTCAACTCTGAATACCAAGACACGGTCTGCTTTATTTTATTTTTGTTTGTCTAAAGATGACAGTTGAGTTGTGTGTTATTTTGTGTCCAAATGCAGAAATGAACATATCTGAGGAACAGAAGATCACTGGCTCTAAAATGAGTCTCTGTGAAGAGAGAGAGGAGGAGGATATTCATTATCAGAACAAGAGAACAGCTTCTCCAGAGCCCAGCTGTGTGTCGATGAGGAGTAATGCATCTATGATACAGCCTCCTAAATTCAGTGATGGGCCAGTGACTTTTAACCCCAGGTGAGAAGATAACCAGTGCTGGAGACAAGAGACAGTATTTAAACATTAATGCTGTGACCTCTGAGCCTGTGTGAGAACAAACATGTAGCGGATTGAACTGCTGCAGTAAAATGAGGGTGATACATTATTTAATATCAAGGTTGGTAATGCAGAAAGATTCAAATTTGACATCAGTATCCATAACTGAAGACACATTATCTGCTTTAACTGTATTTTAAGCCTTATCACAAATGTGTCTGCTCCATCATCTCATCTGAATATGATCCAGATTAATTAAGTTCGCTTGAGAAAGCCAACTTGCTAAAATCCTATTTAAACGTATTATTAAGTTTGCTTGGGACAGCCAACTTACTGTTGTAGCTTTTAAACTTATTATTATTCTTCTGAGACTAAATTTCTGACTGCTACTCCTCAAAGAGCTTTAACTCTACAAAATCCAAACTCAGCCCAAATCTTCAGACTGTTCTGACTCAAGTTGCTATATCTTTTCTAACTGATTGGACTTACGGTTTTCATAAAACTGAAGATCATAAAAATCCCATAGACTTACATTGACGGAATGTTCAAATGAGCCAAGCAACTGACAAACATTCAAATGTAAACACACTGAAGCCCATAGACTCAATTAAGTTTCCCTTCTATGTACTATTTCTAACCCATCTAAACTAATTTATAATCAATGTAATATCTATCTATCGAACATCTGACTCTATCTATCTATCTATCTATCTATCTATCTATCTATCTATCTATCTATCTATCTATCTATCTATCTATCTATCTATCTATCTATCTATCTATCTATCTATCTATCTATCTACTTGCAAATCATGCTAGTGACATGTTAGTAACTTGCTAATCATGCTAGCAATATGCTAATCATGCTAGAAACATCCTAGCGTCATGCTAGTAACTTGCTAATCATGCTAGCAACATGCTAGTTACTTGCTAATCATGCCAGTGACATGCTAGTAGGATGCTAATCATGTTATAAACATGCTTGCTACATGCTAGTAACATGCTAATCATGCTAGCGACATGCTAGTTACAGGCTAATCATGCTAGAAACATACTAGTGACATGCTATTAAAATGATGCTAGCGAAATACTAATCATGATAAAAACATGTTAACGACATGCTAGTAAATTGCTAATCATGCTAGTGACATGCTGATCACTGGTTAGTCATGCTAGCAACATGCTAATAACTTGCTAATCTTTATTTATGACAAACTGTATTGCCTTTAAAACATTAAAACTTTAAGCTTTTAAAACTACGTTAAACTTCAAACAATTTCAGACTGCCAACCATCAAACTTAAAACTTTTTTTAACTTTTTCAATTCAAACTTTTTCAAACTATCTGGTCTGGCTTTCTCAAGCCAACTTAAAGTTTGTCTCGACAAACTTTTTTATCTAGTTCATTATTGTCATCAGCTGTGTCCTTTAACAGGGTTTTTGTAAATCTGCTTTCAGTTTTCCGCAGTTAAGATCATTTCAGTCTCATTATTCAAACTCATTCATACATTGTGTTGTTTCTCTGCTGTGTGGATAGAGATGATCAGACTGGAGACCTGCAGCAGGATTCTCCTGAACCAGAGAATGATGAACTACAGAGAGTCAAAGACCAGCACAAAGCCAGCATGAAGACTAAGTATGAGAGATTATCTGAGGGAATCAACCTAAACGAGACTCAAATCCTCCTGAGCAGGATCTACACACAGCTCTACATCATAGAGGGAGAGAGTAAAGGAGTGAATGAAGAACATGAGGTTTTACAGATGGAGAAAACAGCCAGAGCACAACACTCACAAGACACTCCAGTCTACTGCAATGACATCTTTAAAGCCTCAGCTGAACCAGCATGTGAGGAGAAAGACCAGATCAAGACTGTTCTTACTAAAGGCATCGCTGGAATTGGAAAAACCATCTCTGTGCAGAAGTTCATTCTGGACTGGGCCGAGGGCAAAGCAAATCAGGATGTAGATTTCATGTTTGTGCTTCCATTTCGAGAGCTGAACTTGATCCGAGATCGTCAGTACAGTCTTCACAGACTTCTGCTGGACTTTCATCCTGAACTTCAAGATCTGGACTCAAAGATTTATGAGGAGTGTAAAGTTGTGTTCATCTTTGATGGTCTGGATGAAAGCAGAATCACATTGATGTTTTCAGATGATGAAAAAGTTATTGATTTGAATGAAACTTCATCAGTGGGTATGTTGATCTCAAATCTCATGAAAGGAGATCTGCTTCCCTCTGCTCTCATCTGGATCACCTCCAGACCAGCAGCAGCCCATCAGATCCCCTCCAATTACATCAGCCGTGTGACAGAAATTCAGGGATTCAATGAGCCTCAGAAGGAGGAATATTTCAGGAAGAGAATCAGTGACCAGCATCAAGCCAGCAGAATCATCTCACACATCAGAAGAGCAAGAAGCCTCCACATCATGTGCCACATCCCCGTCTTCTGCTGGATCTCATCCACTGTGCTTCAGAAGCTCCTAGAAGAAGATCCGAGTGCAGAAATCCCTCAAACTCTGACTGAAATGTACATCCATTTCCTACTGATTCAGATCAACATGAGGAGCCAGAAGTATGAAGAGAGAGATCCAGAGAAACTCCTGCAGTCCAACAGAGAAGTGATTGTGAAACTTGCTGACCTGGCCTTCAAACAGCTGATGAAGGGCAATGTGATGTTCTATGAGGAGGACCTGATTGAGAGCGGCGTAGACGTCACTGACGCCTCAGTGTATTCTGGGATTTGCACTGAGATCTTTAAGGAGGAATCTGTGATTCATCAGAGGAAAGTCTACAGCTTCATTCATCTGAGCTTTCAAGAGTTTCTCGCTGGTTTCTATCCATTTTACTGCTATTTAACAAAGAACATGGAGCCAGGGAAGTTGTTTCTGGATGATAAACACGAGAGGGACAGGTACCTATCTGAGGAAATCTCTCTGTATGAGCTGCTAAAATCAGCAGTTGATAAAACTCTTGAGAGTGAGCATGGACATCTGGATCTGTTCCTGCGGTTCCTGCTGGGCGTCTCACTGGAGTCCAATCAGAGACTCTTACAGGATCTACTGACACACACAGAGAACAGCTCAGAGAGCATCAGGAGAACCACACAGCACATTAAAGACAAGATCAAGAGATATGACTATAACCTAAAACTGTCAGCTGAAAGATCCATCAATCTGTTCCTCTGTCTGTTTGAAGTAAAAGATCAGACTCTGTCCAGAGAGATTCAGGAGTTTGTGAAATCAGACAAACACTCAAGGGAGAAACTCTCTCCTGCTCACTGCTCAACAATCGCCTACATGATTCAGATGTCAGAGGAGCCGCTGGATGAGCTTGATCTCATGAAATTCAACACATCAGATGAAGGAAGAGGAAGACTGATGCCAGCTGTGATCAACTGCAGAAAAGCTATGTGAGTATTCATTCAATCATGTCATTATGAAAGTTACAGATTAGTCTGGAGTTGAAACTCAAACTAATCTATTAAAAATCATAACCATGGTTTCATTTATATAAAATCATTTATTTATCATTTAAACACTGAAGCAGAGTTTAAGCAGTTGAAAGCAGAGAGAAGAAAGCGCAGCAGTGTGGAAAACATGTTTACAATTGTAACAAAGTTCGTAGTGAGGAAGGAAGCGGACAAGGTTGGCTCGTGGAGACTCGGGTGATTTATTGGTTTTCAAATATAAAATTAAACAGGTGAGCACTCTGCGCTTCGGTTCACATCAACTCTCTCGGTTGTCTCGGATTTCACTCTCTGTGTTCGTTCTGGCTGTCTCTCTCAGCCCAGTCCACGCACCGAGTCTCCACTCCGTCTCTCTCGTTGTTCTCCCGTTCTCCGGTGGCTTTTATCCGGTCTCTCCACGCCAATTACTGCAATCAGACACAGGTGTTCCTCATTTTGCACTTGACCCACTTACCGCTGTGTCCTGAGTCTTTCTCCCGCGGCAGACTTCGCTGAACCACGCCCCCCTCGCCACAACAATCATCTCACATTCATAATTTAATGCTCCAAACAAAGTATTACTTAATATTAAAATGCATTTTCTTCAAAGAAATACATGCTACATCTGCACAAAACACACACACAAACCGATAGAGACACATGCTATGAATACACAGGCTACGCATGTAATGAAACCATTTACAAACTAACTGCGAATGTTTATTTAAAGTTGAATCTATTAAATATAATCCATAAATCATGCAATACTGCACCACTAAATAAGAAGTGTCTGTGTAACGTGTTCCTTCATTCACTGTAGTGCTTGTTTAGGATGTTTACAGATGGCTCAGCTAATCAGAGACAAGCACTAATCATTCTTCCTTTTTAATTAAATACAGGGGTCATGAATGATGCCAACATTATCAAAGTGACCCAAGACAGACTTAGAGTTCAGAAAAAAAATCAACATTTGGAAACTTTTCACAACAGTATTACACTAACAAAACCTCAGTTGTGTAACCTCTACACTTAAGTTTGAAATGTTTCAAATGCTACAGATTTCTTTAACCTCCTGAGACCCTGTGTTCTGCATGTTGACACATACACTTCTGACACAAATTACTATTTACTGTTGCTAAAGCATTTATATCATAAAACAAAGACCGGTACGGATGCTAAACTCATATGACGCTTTTCCACTGCATGGTACGGTTCAGTACAGTACACTTTTGGGGGGTTTTCCACTGGGTACTGTACCTGGTACCTGGTACTTTTTTTAGAACCACCTCGGCCGAGGTTCCAAGCGAGCCGTTAGCAAAACATGACGTGTAAACTCTGCTGATTAATGATGGGCCGGAGAAAATCGTTGCTGCCTGCGTCATTGAACTTGTGGCACGAGACACAACAGACCCGCTAGATTTAAATCAGCACAGCCAGCGAACGCAACTGTTTTGAATGAGCACACATTTCTTTTAACAACCAAAAATGTTTTGTTGTCTGTTGAGGAAGTACAGACGTTCCTCTCGTTTATAGCTGAGGAGTGGATCCAGCAAGAGCATGAAGGAGCAATGTGGAAATAAAATGTTTTTCAGGAGTCACGGCAGTAGAGGCAGCGCAACTATAACGACATGTGGATAATCCAGCCCATTCTAAAGCGGTACTAAACTGCAGTGGAAATGCAAACCGAGCCAAACTGAGCCGTGCCGTGCTGAACCGTGCCGAACCGTGCCGAACCGAGTCGTATCACGCAGTGGAAAAGCACCAATACATCTTTCAAAACATGTATGATTTGTGAACATTTGTAACATTTGAGAACAAATTTACATTGGACCCACAAACAAGGATATAGCACATCAACAGATTAATCTCCACCTGTTTATGTTAGGGTTTACAGATGGCCACTGCACCCATCATAATCTGTGCTCAGAGATTTTGCATAGGATATTAGAAATGTGATCAATAAAAGGCATATTTTATTTGTATGTATAGAATACAGAAAACATGACTTTATCCATCCATCTCCGCTTCATTGCATGTAATTCTCTGTTACAGAATTGCTGGATGTTGGCCTTTTGATCAGCACTGTGAAATTGTGTGTTCAGCTTTACAATCATCAAACTCCAATCTGAAAGAGCTGGACTTGAGTGTAAATTACCTCCAGGATTCAGGAGTGAAGCTTCTGTCTGATGCACTGAAGGGTCTAAACTGTCAGCTGGAAATACTGAGGTTTGACTCATTCACTCATTTATTGTTTCATGGTATTTTTATATTGGTCAAAGAAGAACAAGGGTTTTCAAGCATCAAAACAATAAGTGTTTAAGTAGTTTTTTCTGCACAAAAAATAAATAAATCTACATTTTACAATGATTTACAGAAATCAGCCACTAAAATGTAATTGTGTAACAATCTTGTCAGGCATATTTATCACAAAAATCAGTTTATGACATTGAAAGACTAATTAGTTTTACCCCAAAATTTTACATATATTTTAATATGAAGGGTTTATTTGCAAAAACAGATAATCAAGTTTTTTCATTGTGCATTCCAATTAATCTCAATCAAACTACAGTTGTTGTTTTTTGATACCGTAAAAACAATAACACAAAAATACAGCTAACTAACACATAAAACACAATAAAAACATGATAACATAATCAAAACATGAGTTTTTAAAACTCTTCATATGTACAGTTCAGAATAAGTATGTTGTTTTTACATAAATATTTGTTACATTGAATGAAAATGGAAAATTATGTCACCCATATTTTGACATTTTATTCTCCCAAAACTATTTTAAATCTTAAAAGTAGACTCTTTACTTGAATTTAATGTGCTTTCTATCTATGTATATAAATCACATTTGTAAAATGTATTTTGAAGCAGACCTTTAAATGTATTTGACCCATATATTGTTTAATTTATCCAGGTTAAAATCTTTATCTCTCTATAGTTATTCATAGTAATTATCTAGCTCTTTAATTAAAACAAAGTCAAATCAAATGCATAGTTACTCTACTAATGCAAATAAAACAAATATTTTCACAACCAGAGTGAGTAATTGTAGAAGGTGAAATAAGTGTGCGTGTAATGCTTTTTAACCGTCATCACTCAAATCACAGGCAACATGGAGAACTATGTACCATGCATTGTTTATTTCTGTAAAACAACAGGGAGAAAACAGTGGGCATTTATACATATACACATGTATCCCCTCTCAGTATCGGACAAACTTCTCTGCTGGAGCTTTAAATAAACATCAAACCGCAATGCATCGTGGATCCGTCTTCATAGAACAATTTTAACACACAAGATCCAAACCTATAAACATACCTGTAACACAACAGTAACATGGAGATATCCTCTGGTGACAGTGGGCATTTACACATGTATCTAAAAGAGCAGGACAGAAATAAGGTTTTCTCCCACGTTTGTGTCAAAAATGTCATCAGCCATGTTATGCACTCTGTGAGCAAATTACATCCAAACTCCACAATGTTGTTCACATACAATCACAATCAGTTAACATAACATTAAACAGCATCATTTAACTTTAATTTTAGCATTATTTGTGAAATTAATAAGTATCAAGTTACAAAAAAACATTTTGCTGGAGCACATTTCAGTATTGGATAAACTCCTCTGATGGGGGTGGGGGTGTGGTTTCGCAGGTAAAAGGCGAATGATTATAGTGTATTCAGCACAAACTGTGCTACAATAATATGTGAGCAGCATGTATGTACAAATTTGTATTTATGAGAAAACAACATTTATGTGTGGTTAGTGAAAAACTAATATGTTTAAGTTGCTGAATAAAGCTGAGAACTGGATGTGGTAGACTAGACTTGCTACAAAATGATGTGAAAATCATTCTGCATCCTCAAAGGAATCACTCTTTCTGCAAAACCTTAAACCAAAACCTTAAACCTTAAACAAGTTGAGAAAGTTGACGATCTAATGCACTCTTTTTACAAAACTGTAAACACATTCTCATGCACTAAAACACAATTTGCACTGTGATGAACTTGTGATGAAAACCCTAAACACAAGAAAGCAAACGTTAGGACAACTGCAACACAGCTGTCATCGTTTAAACACAATAATTCAAAATTGTTCACACTTGTTTCTAAATATATGCATATACGAAATATAAGTCAGTTCAAATTGCACAGATGGCACAGGTGCATCCATCAATCTGATAGGTAGCGTAAGAGTGCTAAAATGGCACAATGCGCGGACACTCTGCTTATTTTTAATTATTATTATTAAAAGTAAATACTTCTTTCAATGCTATTTTAACTCTTCTAAAAAAGAAGAGTTTCAAACACACGATGGCGTGGCTGCCCAAATTCGCTCTGCGTATCCTTGACGACCGTGTAAACAATAACATCATGCTCGTTATTGTACCCATAGATATGTATGGGTAAATTCCTCATTCGAACGTCCAAGCATTCAGACGTCCGCCATCTAAATAATAGGGATCTACCTGTACATATCTATGGTTGTACCTGAATGAATGGTCATGTGACATGCGTTTTCGGTTGTGTAGTGTAAACGGAGATCGTTTCTGAAATGCAGCAGAAACGCCAGTGTAAATGAGGATCGTTTTCATTCTAAAACGAAAACGCACTAGTGTAAACGGGGCCTAAGTGATAACAGTTATGCAT
This sequence comes from Gymnocypris eckloni scoliostomus, assembly GCA_027564155.1. Lineage (NCBI taxonomy): Eukaryota > Metazoa > Chordata > Actinopteri > Cypriniformes > Cyprinidae > Gymnocypris > Gymnocypris eckloni. Next base: position 11,377,248 of record CM050426.1, on the reverse strand, counting down.
CGTTTAACCATGCAAAGCCACATGTCCTATTCATCATGTTCATGTTGTTTTCAGCTTGACAGGGCCATATACATTTGTGTATCTTGTTTTAGAGCAGTTAAAATTTGGTTCTTTGAGTACAATTCTCTCATACTGACCACTGGATGTTCAACATGGCACCTCATGGCTAAGAACTCTCTGAGGATTTGAGTATTAGAATTGTTGCTCTCCACAAAGATGGCCGAGGCTATAAGAAGTTTGGTAACACCCTGAAACTGAGTTACAGTACAGTGGCCAGCGTCGTACAGAGGTTTTCCAAGACGGGTTACACTCGGAACAGGCCTAACAAGGGTTGATCAAAGAAGTTGAGTCCTTGTGCTGTGCGTCCGGTGCAGAAGCTGGCTTCAAAAAACAGACAAAAGCCAGCATTGCTTTAGAGTTTGCAGAAGTAGAAGGTCAGCTCGTCAGTGCTCAGAACATATGCCACACACTGCAACAAGTCAGTTTGCATGGCCGTCATTCCAGAAGGAAGCCTCTTCTTAAGCTGGCTCACAAAAAAAAACTGCAAACACTTTGCTGAAGACAACCTGGCCAAGGGCATGAATTACTGGAAGCATGTCCTGTGGTCTAATGAGTCTGAAGTAAACTTCTTTGACTCAGATTGTATCCAGCATGTGTGGTGGTACTACTCACACTCTGGTGAGGAGTACCAAGAAAATTGTGCCTTGCCTACAATCAAGCATGGTGGTGTAGCATCATGGTCTGGGGCTGCATGGCTACTGCTGGTACTGGGGGGCTGCGGTTCATTGAGGGAAGCATGGATTCCAACATGTACTGTGACATCCTGAAGCAGAGCAGGATCCCCTCCCTTCAGAAACAGTTTTTCAACATAACCACCACCCCAAACACACTGCCAAGATAACAACTGCCTTGCTGATGAAGCTGAAGGTGATGGAGTGGCCAAGTATGTCTCCAGACCTGAACCCTATTGAGCACATGTGGGGCATCCTCAAGCAGAAGGTGGAGAAGCACCATGTGTCTAACATCCAGCAGCTCCGTGATGTCATTATCGAGGGGTGGAAGAGGAGGCCAGCAACAACCTGTGCAGCTCTGGTGAAGTCCATGCCCAGGAGGATTAAGGTAGTGCTAGATAACAATGGTGCCCCAACAAAATATTGACATTTTGGACACAGTTTTGACATGTTCACTTAGGGTGTACTCATTTTTGTTTTTTTGACAATAATGGCTGTATGTTGAGTTATTTTCAGAGGACAGTAAATCTTTACTGCTATACAAGTTGTACATTGACTACTATATCCAAGTTTAATTTCTATAGTATTGTCCCTTGAAAATATATACTAAATTGATTGCCTAAATGTGAGGGGTGTACTCACTTTTGTGAGATAGTTTTGAGAACAAAATATTTACCCCCCCATATTTCTGTTTATAGTGAACATACAGTATATACTGAATTCGCATACATACTATATATACAGTGTACTTATGTACATAAATGTAAGTGTAAGTGCCATGACAAACTCCTGTGCACTACAGTGTAGTCTTAACAAGCAAAAGTCACATGAGAGTAGTGTTTTAAAATGTGTACATTTGTGTGTAGTTTGGCATGTACAGTAGTATTTTCATTGTATTTGACTAAACCCCAAAGTATACTTCACTTTTTATGTGTAAGCGAGGGACAGCATGCAGTGCTCATGATGCGAATTGTGTCAGTATGCACACCACCTTATTTTTGTAACCGCGCGTACTTTGTACATGCGCACTGAAGTTATTTTGCAGTAATCAGTTTTTCCACATGGTGGCAATATTGTCACAGGCCATTGTTTAACAGTAGAAAACGAAACTAAAGAGACAGACAACGACAACAAAATAGCGGAGACTGCAACAACAGACGCACACATTGACAACTGCTTGTGAGCGAGAGGGTATGAGACGGCTCAGCTTTTGTTTAAAAGAGTTCAAAAATATTTGTTATCAATCATGAATTAAAAGGGAAAAATAGAGCAGACACTGAACATGGATGAAGCTTTCTAGAGCACATGCATCGACCGCCAGCGTTCGTGCACAACTTCAAATGGAGTATACTTTTAAAGGCTACGCGTTCGGCTGTACGCATTCATTAGTGTACACGTACAAAAACAAAGTATACTTAGGCCTTAAGGGATCAACAGTAACAGACCAAACAAATACATTTGAACAATGTGTGTGCATGTGCTCTAGAAAATGCATGTGCTCTAGAAAGCTTCATCCATGTTCAGTGTCTGCTCTATTTTCCCCTTTTAATTCATGATTGATAACAAATATTTTTGAACTCCTTTAAACCAAACAAATAGGCTTGTTACTGTAATGTAAAGAAAAAAAACTTTGCATCCTGTCTAGGGCTGTGACGATAACCGCATTACCGCTTCACCGCGGTAATGAGATGCCACCGCGGTGTTGAGGTCATCACCGTCATCACCGCACTGTTTTTCGCGGGATCCGACCAAATTTCTTGCAACGGGAATAAAACACGGTAACGGTCGGTAACTCTGGTGTAATTTGAGCGGAGTGGGCGGTCTAACAATATCCCGTTCCCGACATCCTTTCAGAACAGCATATCTGTGTGTTTTACTCCCTCTTCTCGCTCACGCGCGCTGCGCGCACCAGTGCTTCTGTGTCATGTGTTTTATTGCGCACAGTGCGCAGCATGTGCATAACGGCACCCTGACAGAACAGGCGATCTGCATGTGCATATAGGCGAACAAGGCAGTCGCCTCGGCAAGCAACACGGTCAGGGGCAAAGGGACAGATATTTGTAGTTTATCTTTTGGGCATTCGTTATCACTGCTTATTCTACATCTAAATTAACTTTGCTTCATAGTAATGCGCTCCGCGCCGCCCCAACTGGCGTCATCAAAACTCTACATGCAAAACATTATAATGTTCATTCATAAATGTCATCAAATCGAATAAAACTATCCAGACATGAATTCCTTTTGCTGCTGGTGCTGTCTGATGAGTTTTAAAGCCAGACACGCGCTTCTAAAAGGTACGATTATAGCCTAATGTGTGTGAGAGAAAGCGCGGGGGAGATAACACAAGTGTAATATTATATATTAAATAGGCTTATGTACACCCAAACCCGTGTTTTGCTGTGTTTTAGCCAAGAGGAATATTTAATATTTAGCGTTTGTCATATACAGTGTTTAATTGGTGTAATAAAGCGGGGTGATCGATCCGGCATCAGAGGATGGAGAGGTAAGAGATCATTCACGCAATCACTCCGTTGACCCACTTAAGTGATTACCAGCTTGCATTAGTTGCTTTTATTGTGTGCATATACTCTAAAAATCACGGTTATTTTATTTAAAAAATTGTAATGTTTGGGTAGTTTTGTGTAACCCATATCCTATATGACAGTCCAGAGTCTGCGTTTGCTTTGAGTGCGCAGATATTTTGCCTTCTCTTGGTGAGAGCAGTTCTCAGTGCCACTTACTTTATTTTTGTCAAATATAGGTTTGTTTCATGTAATCTATAAAACAGTAAACTATTTTATTTTATGCAAAGCAAACCAAGTCACCTAAACGAGCCACATCAGGTTTTTGCGACTATGAAATGTTTTATTTTTACTTCTAAAATGCTTGTTAAACGAATTTAAAAATAAGAAATATTGTATACATGTTTAAACGGTGAAATATGTTGTATTAAGAACTGTATTTGACAAAAATAAAGGCATTAAGACAAGAAAGAATAATAAAAAACAATGACAAGCTTAAACAAAATGAAACCAACAGCAACTAAATAAAATAATCAAATTAATAATTTTCTAATCAGCATGCTTTAATTTAGTTAATCAGCATGCTTTTACTTTAATTCGCTAGTGGTTTGCGTCAATAAGTTTAAATTAAAATGTCTTTGGTCTGTGCTCTGGAAGTGTTCTGTTAATTCTTCTAAACTTGAATTACTAAAACTCAAATTAAAACCGAAACTAACCTGTATAGGGTAGAAAACTTCACAAAATAAAAACTAAAAAAAATACATAAAAAAAATTATACTTACATTTTTAGCAAAAAAAAATTTGAAAGCAATATTAAAATAAAAACGAATTTAAAAATGCAAAACTACAATAACCCTGACACAAATGTATTTATCTGGAGGAAGAGGATCCGTCAGATGAGATGATCGGAGTTCAGAAGCGCTGATCCAGACCGGGTTTGTTCAAATTAAGCCCTGACTGCTAATAGCACATGCCCGTGCTTGCTTTTATTTTAATGTAGTTGTTAATAAACAAATTATCCAATCTTTCACATGCATCTTTAAAATCGTATTTGAGTGAAGTGGGGGCGGCACGGCAGGGTTTTGCCTAAAGCCCCGTCGATGAGTGACAGAGCAGAATAAAGATGAAGCACAGTGTGGATGCTGAAAATGGTCAGTTTACTGCGAAGAAACCCATGCCAGGCAAGTCTGACTCGAGACATTCTTCTCAGGGAAGTTAAATTGTTTCATGAAAAAGAGATTTAATTTTCCAAAGCCAACGGTTTTGTTCATATTTTACATATACATTTAAATGACAGATGTCTTTTTTTTCTGCGACACTTTTCCGTGTTGACAGCAAAAGGTTAAACAAATTTAGTATTTTGACAAGACGAATAAAAATAACAAACATGCTATTTTTACATTTTGTACAAACTGGCCTACATTATTATTATAATTTTTTTTCTCTCGACACTTATTATTACGTTGACAACAAAATGTAAAACTAATTTGATTCTGGACAAGGCAGAATAAAATAAATAGCCTACAATAAAATAATTTTGTGCACTACATTTTATTTGTTATCTCTCTCTCTTTCAGTAGAGGAAATGTCATTGTGAGATTCTGGAAAGCGAGATATATTTCAAGGAACGGTTGGGTCAGGAAGAAGAAAAAACATTTTATTTTGCACTTTAAAAGGTTGTTATTATAAATGTAGCCTAACGAATAGTCAAATAATATTAATTACATCCTAATTTGCTGTTACAACCTATCCGTTTCAACACATTTTGCAACAAGTTGCGTTTGAACAAGTGCGTTTATATCCACGGACGCCTTACCCGAAAAACAATGTCTAAAGAAATATGAATCGAAGTTTAGCACAAATCTCCAGAACAAAGCATGGGGCATGTTGAGCTCGCTTGTTGTTTCTGCAGCTTGCTCAGGTTGTTATTATTTTAATAATTTGTTGTACAAAGAATGGGTTGCAAACGATGACAAAGACTGTTCCATAATTCCTATTAAACTCAGAAGATATTGAAAAAAAAAAGTTATAGAGATAAATATTATTTTGTTATTATTGTTAATTTAATTTGCTGTTTTAAGAATAAAGACTTTATTATTGTTCATTTACAAGCTGCATGCGTTCTTGATCAAGTCATTCAGGGCTCTACTCATTCTTCCCACTGGTCGCAACTTTCTCTTTTTAATACAACATTATGATAAAAGTTCATCAGCATGCATTGATTAATCTAGTTTATAGCTATATGGTAACGAAAGTGTTCAACATTCAACCCGTTCTTTTTCATCAGTATTATTTGTGTCGCCTTCTCTGGTTTAAGAAGCAGTCTTTTGCTTTAGTTTGAAAACCAAATCCTCCATTGCTCAGTCTGCTGCGTGCACCTTCGCGCTCGTGCTGATGCAGTAAGTGTAGCTGAAAGTACATCTCTTCACGTGATCAGTGAAATCTGACTCCTGCTACAATGTGCTGTGGCTCTGCAGCGCGCAGACGCTTTGGAGCAGCAGACCATGCACTTGCACAAGTGCGACCACGTCAATTTTTTACTGGGGGTCGTGCGATTAACCGCCAAACCGCGATATTTGTTGCTGCATCACCGCAGTAAGGAAAAATCCAATACCGTCACAGCCCTAATCCTGTCTCCTGTTTGGGTCTGGCCACAAAACCTCAGCAACATCACAAGCAATATTCTCTCTTTCTAAACAGTGAGGGAAGTAGCATCCGGAGTGCCTTATCAGTGCCCCCTCGTCTATGTCACCACAGGCCTCCTCCATCGCTTGGAGAAGGGGTATGCGTTGGTGGGGCTAGCGGTTGTACCTTCCAACGCCACGCCGAAAATAACTCTTCTATTGTGTTAAAATATGGAGAATATGGTGGCAGGTTGAGCATCAAAACATGCGGATGATCATTGAACCAATTGACCTATCGGTAAACCCCGCCCCCCTTAGTTACTTTTGCTTCAGAGTTGCTCACTGTCTTACAATAATGGCTGCAGTGTGAAAACCTTGTCCCATGATGTTTTTGCACAGTTTTGGACACAGAAGGTCACAAAATGGGAATTAAATATTACACGGAGGGATTTATAAAATATTTAAAAATAAATACGGTGGGTAACTCAAAGCGAGGGTTTACAGACCTCAATGCAAGCGGGAGAAGTCTCATATTATGGTCGGTCATCACGATCGCGGATGACAACATGCAGGATCAACACTGTTCATGTATCGCAGGGTCAACTCTGTTCATGTATCGCAGGGTACGATTAAATGAATGTACATTTAACCAGTTTAATATGAAGAGACAGTGAAATGTAGACCTTTCTTTATGTGTTTTTGACCTACACTGTCCAAGACATTTTGCTCTGTTTTGTTTGGATTCAGGAAATGTAATAAAATGATATTGCCCATCTACTCAGGATACCTGGAATCAGTGTTACAAGTACCCCAGGCACATCGTTTTTGCATTGTTTTGTAGCATAAACACCCTCAAACTGATGCAAGCTTCGGATATTCCAATGTTCCTCTATGGCACTGAAACCTAAAGATGTCATAATTCCATTCCCCGTGCAACTGATACTCGACTGCCATTGGCTCATCTGCGTTAAAGGGGAGGGGCTTACCGATAGGTCAATTTTGGACCAGAGCAGTCCGGTGGAAATATACGTTGTCCCAGATGACAACAAACCTCAACTGCTGTGGTCCTTTCCTCTGGTCATTGTGAACGAGGATATTATGCAGGGTATCTAGAAAAGTGATAATGTGGGCAGTATTGTAAGGCCCAAGAGTGGCATGACGATGAAGGACACCATTGTTACTAATGGCTGCACACATTGGGCCTCATTGACGAAATGAACGTACGACCGAAAATTTGAATTTATCATTATGGACGTGAGAGGTGGCTACGATCAAATCTCACATCAGGTCTGAGCTCGTGTACACAAGTTTTTGAGTTAGCTTGAACTTGCATGCAGCATAGAGAATTTCAGAGAATAGTATAATGACAGCATTTTGTTCATATAGATTATTTTCCTAAACCGACAAACAAAGCTTTTTTTATTTGTTTTCCTTTCAGGGCTTTAGCTTTATATGCGCAAATAGCAGCATAAACAAAAGACCACGAGGAATCACACATCGTCGTATCATGCACCCGTGAATTGAGAAAAACTGAAATTATAAAAGGAATAAAATACACTGAACAAAATTATAAACGCAACACTTTTGTTTTTACCCCCATTCTTCATGAGGTGAACTTAAAGATCTAAGACTTTTTCTATGTACATGGGTCCGGGGGGCTGTGCGAAGTTGCTGGATATTGGCAGGAACTGGAACACGCTGTCGTATACGCCGATCCAGAGCATCCCAAACATGCTCAATGGATGACATGTCCGGTGAGTATGCTGGCCATGCAAGAACTGGGATGTTTTCAGCTTCCAGGAATTGTGTACAGATCCTTGCAACATGGGGCCGTGCATTATCATGCTGCAACATGAGGTGATGGTTGTGGATGAATGGCCCAACAATGGGACTCAGAATCTCGTCACGGTATCTCTGTGCATTCAAAATGCCATCAATAAAATGCACCTGTGTTCATTGTCCATAACATACGCCTGTCCATACCATAACCCCACCGCCATCATGGGCCACTCGATCCACAACATTGACATCAGCAAACCGCTGACCCACACGACGAGATACCCGCTATATGCCATCTGCCCTGTACAGTGAATACCAGGATTCATCCGTGAAGAGAACACGTCTCCAAAGTACCAGACACCATTGAATGTTGTGAGCATTTGTCCACTCAAGTCGGTTACGACGACGAACTGCAGTCAGCATGCAGATGAGCTTCCCTGAGACGGTTTCTGACAGTTTGTGCAGAAATTCTTTGGTTGTGCAAACCGATTGTTGCAGCAGCTGTCCGGGTGGCTGGTCTCAGACGATCTTGGAGGTGAAGATGCTGGATGTGGAGGTCCTGGGCTGGTGTGGTTACACGTGGTCTGCGGTTGTGAGGCCGGTTGGATGTACTGCCAAATTCTCTGAAACGCCTTTGGAGATGGCTTATGGTAGAGAAATTAACATTCAATTCACGGGAAACAGCTCTGGTGGACATTCCTGCAGTCAGCATGCCAATCGCATGCTCCCTCAAAATTTGCGACATCTGTGGTATTGTGCTGTGTGATAAAACTGCACATTTTAGAGTGGTCTTTTATTGTGGCCAGCCTAAGGCACACCTGTGCAATAATCATGCTGTCTAATCAGCATCTTGATATGCCACACCTGTGAGGTGGATGGATTATCTCGGCAAAGGAGAAATGCTCACTAACACCGCTTTAGACAGATTTGTGAACAATATTTGAGAGAAATAGGCCTTTTGTGTACATAGAAAAAGTCTTAGATCTTTGAGTTCAGCTCATGAAAAATGGGGGCAAAAACAAAAGTGTTGTGTTTATAATTTTGTTCAGTGTAAATAGTGCTACAAAAAATAAATTTAGCTTAATTAACCCTTTAAGACCTGCCATAGAACAGTTCCGCCAGAGCATATCTTAGTATTTTTACATGCTGTGCTGTCATTCTTTTGAATATTTTCATATTCCATATATCAATACAATCCTTACATCCCCAATTTGAAGGCTATGTATGTAAGAAATCCATAGTAACTAGATAAATAACTCAAAAGTGTAATAAACTCACACAAAAATATTATTATAATTTTTTTAAAAATATTTTATTAAATACAGAAATATGACTAATGTCAACCTCAAATTTGTCATTGTAAAAAACTTGCATAAAACACTTTAGAACTACACAAAATAGATTTGAACAGTTTCCATAAATGTGAGCTGTGTGGGCGGACGCTGCCGCTTCGGGGAGAACGTGAGCGGACACCACCGCCTCGTGAGCTGTGTGAGCGGGCACCGCCGCTTCGGGAGTTGTGTGGGCGGACACCGCCGCTTCGGGAGCTGTGTGGGCGGGCACCGCCGCTTCCGGAGCTGTGTGAGCGGACCCTGCAGCTTGGGGTGGAACTTGAGTGGAAACCGCCGCCTCGGCAGGAACGTTAGCGGACACCACCGCCTCCTGAGCTGTGTGAGCGGGCACCGCCGCTTCGGGAGTTGTGTGGGCGGACACCGCCGCTTCGGGAGCTGTGTGGGCAGGCACCGCCGCTTCCGGAGCTGTGTGAGAGGATGCCGCCGCCTCAGAGGATACATCCGCAGTCTATACCGCTTCGAGAAGGCCTGACGAGAGCTCCGCCACCTCGGAGGAGACATCTGCGGGCTCCACCACTTCGAAAAGGCCCGAAGCAAGCTCCGCCGCCTCTGAGGAAATATCAGCGGCTCCACCGCTTCAAAAAGGCCCAAAGCAAGCTCCGCCGCCTCTGAGGAAATATCAGCGGGCTCCACCGCTTCGAGAGAGCCTGAAGCGGACTCCGCTACCTCGGAGGAGACATCCACGGGCTCCACCGCTTTAAGAAGGCCTGACACGAGCTCCGCCACCTCGGAGGAAACATCCGCGGGCTCTACCGCTTCGAGAAGGCCTGAAGCGAGCTCTGCTACCTCGGAAGAAACATCACCAGACCCCGCCACCTCGGGAGCTTTCTGAGAGCGTACCACCTCCTTGGATGGGACGCGAGCAGATAGAGCCGCTCGCACCGACATCAGCGGAGGATCCTGCACGCGGGTGACCCGCCGAGATGGCCGAGGAACGGGCTTGAGGCTTTGGGAGCTTGGTGAGCGGTCACCGCCGCCTCGAGAGGAATGTGGGCAGGCACCGCTGCCTCAGGAGATCCGTGAGCGGACGCCACCATCTCGGGAGCTGTGTTGGTGGACATCGCCACTTCGGGAGCTGTGTGAGCGGGCATCGCCGCTTCGGGAGCTTCGTGAGGGGGGTCGCCGCCTCGGAGAAATCGCGAGCGGGCTCTGCAGCTGACTCCACCCTGAAGGCTGAGCCGCTCAAACGAAGAGCCAGATTAAGGTAGCCCTCCAGCGACTCCTCTGGGTTCCAGTACGGCATCCTGGCTTTAAAAGGCTCGGCTAGCCCCCCCCAGAAGAAGACCAGGAGGCAGGTTTTCTCTGTCGCCGATCGCCGAGCGACTTCCCAGAAGCGCCTGGCATACTCCTCGATGCTCCCATCTCCCTGACGGATGTTGATGAGCTTTCCTGCTGGACCCATGCTGTGCTGGCTAGATTCTGTCGCGGGACTGAGAGGAAAGCCCGTGGAATGAATGGAGATCTGGGTCCAAGTGCAGGTAAGCTTCTTTTTAATAAATAAAAGGCCAACAGGCAAAAACAAAACAATATTCAAAAACGGGACACCACAGACGGCAACGCAGTGCTGGTGTCCCGAGCGCCAAAACCCGAACGTACTCGGTCACAAACACAGTGAGCAATATACATGTGAACATGTGCATGTATAAGTGTGGGGAATCTAGCCAGACAGAGGGACGGGAGTGAGGTGTATAAATAGTCTGCTGTGATGGAGAACAGCTGGGGTTTGTGATGAGTGACAGGTGTGTGGAATGAATATAAAATTAGTCCAGGAGGAAGGGAGACGGCGCCCTCTGGTGGTGAGAGGGAGGACGCCGGGCCTGGACTCCTGACAGTATTTTGTCAAAACAATTCACGTAAGGTTGTAAGAAAACGTTTTGTTGTATTTTTAGAAAGACTTTTGATATTAGGCGGCTAAATGTATATTGGGATCAAAGTGATGTGGATTGGTAAAACATGTATAGCCAGAATAAAGGCTAATAATAGCTGAATAAAAACAAAAGAATGATGATAAAAGATACGTGTGAGGTGTGAAAGGTTTGTCGAGTGAGAGCAATAGAAACATAAATGGGGCAGTTTGCCATGCCAGACAAGAAAAAATTGCATGCACGAGAGCATACAGGGGGCAAAAAAAATGATTTATTAGTCTTTCCTTAGCCTTCTCTAAAAACACACGACATAGACTTAGTGAGATAAAAGCATTTGATGTCATGTGTCCAGCTGTCCAATAATGAACTCCATGAACCCCTGATCACCTACTCAAACTGAACTAAGCACTTGTTCAGAACTAGAGGCTCTGGAATTAGACACATCATCCGTTCATCACAACACCATCTCTTGGGCTTATCTAGAAAAACGTCCTGCCTCTAGCATGCACTTCAGATTATAAACCCTACAGGATAAGCACATTAATGTCACTATTTGTTTTGTTTTTCTACACAGGCTACGTGAGTGTAAACTCACTGCTCAATCTTGTGATAGTCTGTCATCAGCTCTACAATCTTCAAACTTTGTCCTGAGAGAACTGGACTTTAATAACAATGACCTGCAGGATTGTGGAGTAAAATTCCTTTCTCTTGGATTGAAGAGTCCAAACTGTAAACTGGAGACACTGAGGTTTGTTTTCAAACACTTTCATTATTTATTTGTATTTATTTATTTTGCATGAACTTATTCACTAAAAATCATACTGTTATGATTTTTTTTCTGTATGCAATGGCTGTGTTTTTCTTGTTTAGATTTTCCTTATGTAATCTCACTGCTCAGTCTTGTGAGAGTTTGTCATCAGTTTTACAATCCTCAAACTTTGTTCTGAGAGAGCTGGATCTGAGTAACAATGACCTGCAGGATTCAGGAGTGAAGTTGCTTTCTGATGGACTGAAGAGTCAAAATTGTCAGCTGGAGATACTGAGGTTTGTTTTCAAACAATGTTATTATTAATTGTATTTATTTATTTTGCATGAACTTATTCACTAAAATTATTATTGTTAAGATTTTTTTCTGTATGCAATTCTTGTGTTATTCTTGTTTAGATTTCCATTCTGTAATCTCACTGCTCAGTCGTGTGAGAGTTTGTCATCAGTTTTACAATCCTCAAACTTTGTCCTGAGAGAGCTGGATCTGAGTAACAATGACCTGCAGGATTCAGGAGTGAAACTTCTTTCTGATGGACTGAAAAGTCCAAAGTGTCAGCTGGAGATACTGAGGTAAATATTTTTTCCATAAAATAAATAACTAAATTATGTTACAGTAAATGACCTTAATATTTTGTCAACAAATGTAGCATTTGCTACAAGCGGCGTCATCTAGAAGCTGTGTACTGGAAACTCATAGCATCTCAGACAGTAAGGCCCAGATCAGACAGAATTTTGTATTGGCAGTGAACGTTTAGCATGCTGTTTATTAGCTCCGGGCAGCACGCATTTTAACCGCCTGCTGCGCCTCGTGTTTTTGCCTGAAGTTGGAAAAAAAAGCAACTCTGAGCAGAAAAGTACTCAATGCATTTTTTCATTGTCCAATCGAATAAGTCGAGCCTTCCGTTCTTGTGACGAAAGTTTGCCGTTGCTTAGAAATCCGGAGACTACAATGATGGAGGAGAAACTTTTGGTGTCTGTCACGGGTTACCCGGAGCAGTATTTTTTTAAGGTTTTTGCTAATATGACAGTTTACTTAACAGCAAAACCCAAACATTTTAGAGCATTCATGCTATAATCCTTTGATTAGACTGATAGGACAGATGATCTGGTGGTTGCCTAGCAACATAAAAAACTGCAGCACACTGCTGTTTTTTAAAAGTCATATAAAGAATATAAAGAAGAAAAAATAATGAATAAAATCCACTAATATTTTCTCATTTGTGGACAGATCTTTTCCCCATGTATATTATCTGTTAAAATTAAGGATAGGTATATGAATAGCCTACAAAGTATGTGTGTGACATGCAGAAATGCATGCCGTTATATTAGCAGTATTTAAAAATAATAGTAAATTATTTGACAAATATTAAGACGTTTTTGGCATTTAGCATATACTGTAAATATTGCTCAAGTTATTGGTCCAATGCAAAGTAAACTACCTTTTCTTTATTTTAAGGTAATATATTAAATATATTATATTAGATAAATTATGTATGAATTTATTATGTCTTTATAGGTATTTTCTTTAGTTTTAGTTTTAATAAATTGTATTTATTTTAGTAACGTTACTTCAACATACTACATGGAAATGAAATATCATATATATATATGGGTGTTTGGCTTAGTGTCATGTTAGAATCATTTTTATACTCATACCTTTTGTTGTTTTAATATTTTTAAATGTTTTTAGCTTTATTTTGTTTTCATTGAAATGTTTAGTTTTGAAATGTTGTAGAATGCATTTGTCATTTTATTTAATTTCTCCATTTTCTTAAATGTGTATATATATAGTATTTATAGAGTTTTAACTTATAGTTTTAATAACTTTTTCTTATTTGTAAGTCGCTTTGGATAAAAGCATCTGCTAAATGACTAAAAAGTAAAAAGTAAAAAAAAAAATATTATTCATATGATATAAATAATACCGCTCACCAAATGTAAAATATGATGTAGTACATGTATAGCATGAACAAATAGGCCTATAAGCACAGGCTCATGTGCTTGACATTCATCCTGCTTGAATTTGTTCTAAATAACAAACATCACTTCATAAGTACATACAGTATATATTTGCTTCAGTGAATATTAATTAGTATTTTTCTAGTTATGTTTTTTCTTATTTCTCTGGTGACTGCAGCTATCAAATGTAGCCAATCAACAAGGCAAAACGTACTGTTATTTGTGAAAATGTACTTTTATGCATTCGTTTGATAACTTGGGGTTAAAGCGCCACCCAGTGGTCAAAAGCTGCAAATGTATTTTGCATATGTGGTGGTACCAGCAGTAAAAAGCTCATTCTGGTTTAGTACCATCTGCAGGTAACCTGCAGGAATGAATAATTAAATTATTAAATGTAAAAACTTTTATCTTCGACAGTAATGGTGACAAAAATAAATATGCACACCGGCTAATACTTTACTGTACTAAGCACTGCCGTCACAGTGAGATACACTTAAAAATGGCACTTTTCTATCCCTGGTGTCTAGTGTTTTGTTCCTTTTCTTACTGAAGTATAAATATATATTTTGACTTTACTTGTTACAGCACAAATGTTAGTGTTACCTGCCTGCCAAACTAATGTTATGTGGACTGTTGTTGTTTGTGTCTGTAGGTTGTCTGGCTGTATGGTGACGGAGAAAGGCTGTGGTTATGTGTCTTCAGCTCTGAGTTCAAACCCCTCACACCTGAGAGAGCTGGATCTGAGCTACAATCACCCAGGAGATTCAGGAGTGAAAGAGCTCTCTGAGAAAGTTAAGAATCCCAACTACAGACTGAACGAACTCAAGTATGTTGAGCAGGAAACGTTTTCAGGTCTTATTATTTAAAATCCTACATCTACATGAGTCTATGGGTTTTTTAGAGGATGTAACATTAGAGTGTATATAAAGAGCAGCAACTCACACACCAAGACCAATTTTTAAATGTAAACAAAATAACTTAAATAAGAAGCATTTGCTTTAGGAGGGACAAAGCCAAACCATCAAAAATACAAGTTCTACATGAGGAGTAAAATCTCAACTAAACTTTTCAAACAAAACCAAATCAACCACAGAACAGTACAGTGATAATACAACAGAAATGGCCTCCACTTCCCTGCAGCTTTTATTAAAGGTGGAAACAAACATAATCCAAAATTATAACACATTTAAACTACAATCAAAGAATAACAAGATAAGTATTGGAGTCACTGTCATAGTGAATTAGTTAGCAATGATGATATGTTGTTTGTATGATGGTTCAGGGTCGTCTTCAGAGGGGTAGGCATTATCTCTGCTCAGGTGTTTAGTCATCTCAAATTCAATGCACGCTTATTTGTAAAGCCCTTTTCACAATACAAATCATTGCAAAGCAGCTTCACAAAAAATGTGGTAGTTTTGTATGTTGGCTCAGATCTTCATAACAGGCTAGATCCAAACTGAAGCGTGTGATTCCTAGTTACCATGGGATGCCCATACCATGGCAGAAACAGAAAAGCAAATAAAGAAATATTAGTGTAGCTGCTGTGCAAACCATTTCAAGCAAAGAATGAAAATGTGTATTTAATCAGATATAACTGGAGATACATTATGTGAATACTTGGCATGTCTTTAATCTAGATTTAAACAGAGAGAGTGTGTCTGAACCCCGAACGTTATCAGGAAGGCTATTCCAGAGTTTAGGAGCCATTGGTGCAGGGGCCTTCAACCTTTTTTACACCACAGACTGCTTATGTTTAGGAATTATTCTTGCAGACCAGCTGGAGATACATAGGTGTTGATCCTGTGGCTCAGGGCACGATCACCCTTAGAAAAGTTCTTAAAGAATCAGCTAAAACACATCTCTTCCATCTTTATTTGACCCTCTAACGCTAGCACTCTCTATTCTAATTATATTTGATCTAATTTTCTTTTTTTATAAAAAAAAATAAAACTTGACCCTCTAACACAGGAGTAGGCAACGTCGGTCCTGGAGTGCCGCTGTCCTGTAGAGTTTAGCTCCAACCCTAATAAAACATAATCAAACAAGCTAATCAAGGTCTTCAGAATTACTAGGGCTACAGATATGTGAGGTTTTTTCTAACACTTGCACTCCTATTTGTTTTCTAACTGCAGAGTGCAAAAAAACAAAAAAACAACCTTGCTAGTTAATAGATGTTAATTGATAAAGAAAATGTATTTATGACTTTGTTTTTGACAGCATCCTCATTTTACAGCATTTTTACACAAGTGTCTAAAACTTGTAACAGTACTGTAGCTTTGCAACTAGGTTTCTCGAAGCGTCTTGGAGATGTTGCCATGAGATACAAATGAGAAAAACATAAATACAACACCTTCAGTCTCACTGTACTCGTCTATTTTTGCTGCATCATGAAATAAATCAGGAATCTGGTTTTGAGTGAAAAAAGTATAAATATATTCAAGCATTTATTACATGTGAGTTAAAATGGCTCAATATTTAGCTGGTATTACTATAAAATCGCCCTTTTTATTCATACATTTATAAATGATTATCAATGATTTACAATGCATTTGTAAATTATGTATTAGGTTCTCTTTATAAAAATGGGCAACACTTTATTTTAGGGTCTCTTAACTAGTTGCTAATTAGCATGCATATTACTAAAATATTAGTAATTTTTGTAGTAATTAAGCACATATTAATGTCTTATTCTACATGACCATATTCTACATCCCCAATCCTACCCAATACCTAAACTTAACAACTACCGCCCTAACTATTAATAAGCAGCAAATTAGGAGCTTACCGAGGGAAAAGTCGTAGTTAATAGTTAATATGTGTTCCCTATTCTAAAGTGTTACCTAAAAAGGTCACAGATCACTATTTTCTAGAGCAGTGTTACTCATTCTGTGGCTCGCGAGACTCCTGCGGCTTTAATTTGTGGCTCGCATGGCAGTAAATAATACAATGACATGATCATGCAGTCAATACGGATATTTCATAAAAACATTAAAAACAAGCAGGGCTACTGCAGCATAACCCATTATAAAACTCACACCGTGTCTACACCGGACGCTCGCGGCGCGATGCAACAAAAGACAATAGAATCCATTATAATCAGTGATGTTGTCTATCCTGGTTAAGGCTAGAAGGGAGACAGCAGTGGCTACTGGGTATGTGCACATCAATAGAGCATCATTTTTGTCACACTGTAAAACAATAATGACTATTTAGTAGAATAGGTAGAAATTAAATTTCACGTTTCTGGTCGGAGCTGAATCCCTTCTAGCCACAACCTGGATGCGGCGTGATGCGACACGATGCCCGTCAGTAAACTGATGCCTCATTCTATTTCTGTTCAAATGTTTATGTTCCCAATGTTCAATTGATTTGCAAATGTCACTTTGTTACGTCTAGTGTAGACAGCCTTCCAGCAACTGTCATGTCCGGTGTAGACAAGATACGGTGTCAGTGTCTGCTCTATTTCAAATGATTTATATTTAAAAATAAATCCTAAAACAGTGGCATTACTAGATGGAAATATAGACTAGAAAATATTTAAAATTGCTCTGCCCTTAAGTCCATGACAACAACTCGCTGCGGAGTTGCCAGATTTAGCAGTCTTTCCAGCTCTTAATGCCAAATGTGCTCTTGGATGGTTAGATACATGATGGGCTGATGTAGAGAAGAAAAGAAAAAAAACTTAAGGACTTCATAACTGGAATCATAATTTCATGTTGTGTTTGTTGACTGACTGAATGTGTGTGTGTGTGTGTGTGTTATAGTGTGAATTATGGAGGAGAATCCAGGATTGCAGCAAGACTGAAGAAATGTATGTCTACACAAACACACACACAGCTCTATTGATTGTTGTTGTTCTGAATGTCTCTGTTCTTGTGTTCAGATGCCTGTTCTCTCACACTGGATCCAAACACAGCAAACTCTGTACTTATTCTGACTGAGAAGAATAGAAAGGTGACACGTGTTTTTGAGAAACAACCGTATCCTGATCATCCAGACAGATTTGATTATTGGGAGCAGGTGTTGTGTAGAGAGAGTGTGTGTGGACGCTGTTACTGGGAGATTGAGTGGAGTGGAGATACAGGTGTGGATATATCGGTGTCATATAAGAGCATCAGCAGGAAGGGAAGTTATGACTGTTTGTTTGGAAAAAATGATCAGTCCTGGAGTTTGAGCTGCTCTCCTGACAGATACGCATTCACACACAATAACATACAGACTGTTCTCTCTGTAAAGCCCCTAAGCTGTAGAACAGGAGTGTGTGATGATCACTATATAACAGAAGTGTGTGATGATCACTATATAGCAGGAGTGTTTGTGGATCATGGTGCAGGAACTCTGTCCTTCTACAGCGTCTCTGACACAATGAACCTCATCCACACAGTCCAGACCACATTCACTCAGCCGCTCTATCCTGGGTTTAGGGTTGGTTATGAATCATCAGTTGAGCTGTGTTGATGAATCAGAACAGACTGACAAGAGATTATACCCATAATGCTTTGAGCTGCATGAAATACAGTAAGATGTTATAGAGTTTCTTAATTACATGATTACTGTGTCAGTCAAATAACATGAGTCAGAATAAACTTGTCATAAATTCTCATCTAGACCAGGGGTTGGCAGTCTTTTGGACATGAAGTGAATTTTATAACTTTTCTGGTTAACCAGAATTTTTTCTGGTTTAGAGTGAACTGACATTTTATGTGAGAACATTTATAAACTCCACATTCTCAGAGTAAAAGAAAGCTTGAACAATAAACATCAGAACAAAGTTACATTACATAATGACATACCTGGTCAGATGAAGAATTTACAGTATATTAAAAAACATCCATTTTGTGGTCTCTCTTTGATAACTTAATAATCTGTTGGTGAACAACAGCACATAAACCACACGATCACACATTCAATATAAACTTGGACAAAAGCAGCACATCTGTGTAATCCCACATTTTAAATTGTTAAAACAGAACAGCAACACAATTATCAACTAATAGGTAGAAATATTATTACCGTTGGCTCTGTAATGGCCGTTTCATACTGGACGCGATGCGAAAAAGCGACAAAAGCAACAAAAGCAACCATAAAACATCTAGAGAACAGTGAAAAATGCAGACTAATTAATTATTCATGTCCCAGTCCATGATGGGAACAAGTATCAGAAAGTTAGTTTTCCTTAATTTTATAACTTACTGAAAGAAGCCTTGTAAATTTAAACAATTCCAAGAAAAATATACTTTGTAGTTCAGACTTGAATTTCTACAAGCTTGAACTGAGTACTAAAATAGAATTTACAGGTTTTTTTATTCTTGCCTGAACTAAATTAATCAATTACATTTGATTTTTCATAGTATCATCACAGAATCATCTAAATTGAATGCATATTTATCTATAACAGCTAATAAATCCAAAGGTTCAAACATTCACAGAAAATAACATGTCCAAGGTGGTTATCACTAAAAGGTAGACTTTTAAAAACGGACATGTCCTCTCAGTTAAAATTGTGGCTATGACCTTATGATAATCAGGAGCCTGAGGAAATATTACATGAAAAAATATCAAATATAGGACTTTAATAAATAGTGATTCTGTCACGTATCTGGTTGCCATTCCACCACATGGACTCTTGCACCACACTACAGCTGCACATCACTCCACCTCAGACTACAACTCCCATCATTCACTGCACTCACGACGCCCACTCATCACACCATTGCACTAATCACACAGCTGTCACCTATCACTCATCTTCCCTGATTGCCTCGCCACACCTGCACCTCATTCACACACCCACATATAAGCAGCTCACTTCCATGCACACATCGCGAAGTCTTGTTCTTGCCCCGGCTGACATTTCTGAGCGGTTACCAATCCGTCTGTTTGTTACATCTGTGTTTGACCCCGGACTGCCCTACCTTGGAACTCTGAACCTGTGCTTGTGACCCCGACTCCTGCCTGGTATTGTTTACGTCTCTGCCCTGCTTCTGATATTCCTGTTTTTGCCCACTGACCATTGCCTGTTTGATTCTGCCTCTGTCTAATAAATCTTACTGCAAATGGATCCTCACGCCTCTGACCAGTCATTACAGAAGACTTCGCCAAGGATGAATCCAGCAGTTAGGATGATGTTACTCCGTCAAGGTACAAGGTCCATTGAGGAATATGTTGCAGATTTCCTGGAACTGGCACACCTGACTCAGCTCGACGAAATATGCCTGATGATATTTTTTCGAGGGGGTTTATCTGAACCCCTCAGTTCAATCATGCCGCTGCATGAGGCTACCTGGACACTGGAGGAGTATAGTGACCTAGCATTACAGCTGAGTGGCTCACCTTTTACCGTGGGAGTTGCGGAGGAGGAGAACCATCCTCCCGTAGGAACCTCCACTCCTAAACCTTGTCACAAAATGGCCACCGATCCTGAGTCTCATAACAGGCCTGCCAAGCCAGAATCTGCTCTCATCGTGCCTACCAAGCCAGAATCTGCTCTCATCGTGCCTGCCAAGCCAGGGTCTGTTCTCGTCATGCCTGCCAAGCCGGAGTCCCCGGCCAGAATGGCCACCACGCCTGCAGATGCACCTCTTTGGCCAGGACCGATTGCTAGTGTGTTGGACCCACCACTGGTGTCGGTGCGAGCAGCTGGCATCCCCAGGTCCGATTGCTAGTGTGTTGGACCCACCACTGGTGTCGGTGCGAGCAGCTGGCATCCCCAGGTCCGTTCCGTCAGCGCCCGCTCCGTCCCAGGAGCTCGCAGAGTCCGCTCCAGAGCCCGCTCCGTCCCAGGAGCTCGCAGAGTCCGCTCCAGAGCCCGCTCCGTCCCAGGAGCTCGCAGAGTCCGCTCCAGAGAAATTTGTGTAAATAATATTGTTTCAGCACAAAACACTAATCAACAATCCTTACTGTCTGCTAGGATACATCTTTAGACCTGTTTAAATAATTTCATTACTTAAAGCATTAAGCTGATGTTGCTATTTATGAAAAGAATCAAGACATTACTACAATTTTAAAAAGCACAGGCCCTACCAAAATCTAACATTCACAAACATTTTGTATATATTCAATCCATAGTCCATCTCTTTATATATGTACGGGATTAAATGTTCATGTCTGAATGCTAGATTTGGTAGGAACTTCATCACTTCGATCACACTAGTAAAAGACTGTATTTGTGCATGCATGTTTCATAATTTAAATTATGAACAATTATGCTTTTTTTTCTGTGCTGTACATGCTTCTGAATGCTGTTTTTTTCAAAGGCTTTACAACAAGTGATGAAGACAAAATCGACTTTAACAAAAGGTGATGGGAACATATCCCCACCCACATCTGCAAAAGGCACCTACACTCTAAAAATGCTATAGATTAAAACAACAATTTTGGGGTTCTTTGGCAACCCAGCGCTGGGTACATTTTGGACAGAACACAACCCAGCTTGTTGGATTTTATACATTAAATCCATTTGCTGGGTTGTTTTTTTGACATAGTGCTGGGTCAGACAACCTATAGAAGGTTTTTCATTTAAAAAAAAAAATGCACTCTAAAATCTGTTTTATATATAGGAAAAGAACAATGTCAAGTCAGTTTTTACAATCCTAAAATATTAAATAACATTCAGTAATGGTTTTAAGACGTCATTGGAGCAGCAATAGCAGCCAATGGGAATCTGAAGAAAACTGCTATCAGTAGCCTGTTCCAGTTAGGGTCATATGATGTGATTTTAAGTTTTCCATTCTCTTTGGAGTGTTACAAGCTGTTTGTGCATAGATAAGATCCCTGAAGTTGCAAAGACTAAAGTTTCAAACCCAAAGAGATATTATTTATAAAAGTTAAGACTCGACCACGCTCCCTAAAACATCACATTTAAACACGCCCCCACATGTCTACGTCACGGTGTGGTAAGATTTGCAAAACACTGGCCAAATGTATCGCAAAGAAAGAAGGCGTAACTATTATTCTGGCTGTAGTTTTGATGCTGCCGTCGGCGCCATGTCATGGAGACGCTGTGTTTCGTTGTGAAAGCGAAAGTACTTTGTTTGGGCTTCCAAAAGAGGACACAACTAGAAATCAGTGGTTAAGTTGTATTTACAACACTGTTCCAGAACAGTAGAATGCAAATATTATAGTGTGTGCAGCGCATTTTATGGAGGACTATTTCCTGAACCTGGAAGAGTAGCCTACAATGCTGGCTTGCACAAAGGCCATTTCGATAAAGTGGGGCAATTACAACTTTGCAAGGACGGTCTGGCACTTCTGATTCACAGCCTGTATGTTTTCTTATTTAAAGAATTTGCCTCTGACGATTCAAACGCGAGTTTTGCGACACGTAAAAAGACAGTATAAGTAATTTTAGTCAGTAATTATGTCCCCACTGCATGCAACAAAAGCCTCGTTTATAAATGGGTATAGTTTTTGTGACATCGTGCTGGGACATGACATCACAATATGGTAAGGGGGAGTAGCATTTCTGTCTCATGCTTGAGGTATTTGGCCAATCACAATGTTCTATTTAGCAACGTTGCATGACCCCTTTAAATTACTTATATTCATGACATATTCATTTTTGAAAAAGATCAATGGCGCTCCTATTGTAGTCAGTGGAGCACACAGAAAGTTTCTTAAATATATCAGCAATGTCACGTTGTGTTTCAGCCCTTGTCGCACATCCATTTGGTGGGAGGTGAAACCTGGTTGCGCCAGCACCATAACATAACAAATGTTTAAACTGAGAAATGTAACAATTTTATCCACAAAATGAGCTAATTTCAAATGTTATGCCTGCTACAGGTCTTAAAATAGTTGGGACATGGGCATGTTTACCATGGTGTATTATCTCCTCTTCTTTTCAAAACAGTTTGAAGACATCTGGGCATCGAGGTTATGAGTTTCTGTAGTTTTGGAGTTGGAATTTGGTCCCATTCTTGCCTGATATCGGTTTCCAGATGCTGAAGAGTTCGTGGTCGTCTTTCACATATTTTTCTTTAAATGATGCACCAAATGTTCTCTATAGGTGAAAGACCTGGACTGCAGGCAGGCCAATTCAGCACCTGGACTCTTCTACTATGAAGCCATGCTGTTGTAATATTTGCAGTATGTGGTTTTGCATTGTCCTGCTGAAATACACAAGGCCTTTCCTGAAATAGACGTCGTCTGGAGGAGAGCATGTTGCTCTAAAACCTTTATACACCTTCCAGCATTCATAGTGCCTTCCAAAACATGCAAGTTGTCCATACCGTATGCATTTATGCACCCCCATACCATCAGAGATGCTGGCTTTTGAACTGAACTCTGATAACTCACTGGAAGGTCTCCCTCCTCTTTAGCCCAGAGGACACAGTGTCTGTGATTTCCAACAAGATTGTCAAATTTGGACTCATCTGACCAAAGAACACTTTTCCACTTTGAAACAGTCCATTTAAAATGACCCTTGGCCCACAGGACTCGAAGGCGCTTCTGCACCATGTTCACATATGGCTTCCTTTTTGCATGATAGAGCTTTAGTTGGCCTCTGCAGATGGCACGGCGGACTGTGTTTAACGACAGTGGTTTCTGGAAGTCTTCCTGGGCCCATTTAGTAATGTCAATGACTGAACCATGCTGATGAGTGATGAAGTGTCGTCTGAGGGCTGAAGACCATGGGCATCCAACAAAAGTCTTCGGCCTTGTCCCTTACGCACAGAGATTTCTCCAGTTTCTCTGACACTTTTGATGATGTTATGCACTGTAGACGATGAGATTTGCAAAGCCTTTGCAATTTGACGTTGAGGAACAATTTAAAGTATTCCACAATCATTTTACGCACTCTTTCACAGATTGGAGTGCCTCAGCCCATCTTTACTTCTGAGAGACTCTGCCTCTCTAAAGCAAAATTCGAACGGTACTAGTTTTCTAAACTACGTTTGAGTTTCGATTCTTATCACTAGATACAGTGCTCAACGTAAATGAGAACACCCCCTTTGAAAAGTAACATTTTAAACAATATCTCAATGAACACAAAAACATTTTCCAAAATGTTGACAAGACTAAGTTTTACATAACATCTGTTTAACTTATAACATGAAAGTAAGGTTAATAATATAACTTAGATTACACATTTTCAGTTTTACTCAAATTAGGGTGATGCAAAAATGAGTACACCCACACAAAAAACTACTAAATCTAGTACTTTGTATGGCCTCCATGATTTTTAATGACAGCACCAAGTCTTCTAGGCATGGAATGAACAAGTTGGCGACATTTTGCCAGATCTATCTTTTTCCATTCTTCAAGAATGACCTCTTTTAGAGATTGGATGCTGGATGGAGAGTGATGCTCAATTTGTCTCTTCAGAATTCCCCATAGGTGTTCGATTGGGTTCAGATCAGGAGACATACTTGGCTACTGAATCACTTTCACCCTGTTCTTCTTCAGAAATCAGTGGCCTTAGATGTGTGTTTAGGATCATTGTCATGTTGGAAAAGTGCACGACGACCAAGGGCACGGAGTGATGGTAGCATCTTCTCTTTCAGTATAGAGCAGTACATTTGTGAATTCATGATGCCATCAATTAAATGCAGCTCCCGACACCAGCAGCACTCATGCAGCCCCACATAAGGACACTGCCACCACCATGTTTCACTGTAGGCACCATGCATTTTCTTTGTATTCCTCACCTTTACGACGCCATACAGTTTTGAAGCCATCAGTTCCAAAAACATTGATCTTGGTCTCATCACTCCAGAGTATAGAGTCCCAGTAGTCTTCATCTTTGTCAGCATGGGCCCTGGCAAACTCTAGGCAGGCTTTTTGTGCCTGGGCTTTAGGAGAGGCTTCTTTCGTGGACGGCACCCATGCATGCCATTCCTCTGCAGTGTCGCCGTGTTGTGTCACGGGAAATAGTCACCCCAGTTTGGCTTTCTACTTCTTTAGATTACTGCAGTGAACTTGCATGTCGATTTTCTTCAGTCCTTCTCATCAGAAGACGCTCCTGACAGTGTTAACTTCCGTGGGCGACCTGGGCGTCTCTGTGAGATGGTTGCAGTTCCATCTTTTTAAATGTTTGTACCACTTTGCTACAGTATTCTGACTGATAAGTACAGCTTTGCTGATCTTCTTGTAGCCTTCACCTTTCTTGTGTAAAGAAATTATTTTCTTTCTCAGGTCTTGTGACATTTCTCTTCCATGTGGTGCCATTGCTGACAGCATGAAATGGGAAGGGTTTTCTTTAAGTAACACCCTTTATAGTCAACTGTCACCTGTGTAATGAATAATTAGACTCACCTGTGGTTGAATTCTTGTTAAATTAGACATTTGTAGTCTAAAATTTAGCTTTGCTCCAGAGACTTTCAGTGGGGTGTACTCATTTTTGCATCACCCTAATTTGAGTAAAACTGAAAATTTTGTTCTGTAAGTTATATTATTAACCTTACATTCATGTTATAAGTTAAACAGATGTTATATAAAACTTAGTCTTCTCAACATTTTGGAAAACGTTTTTGTGTTCATTGAGATATTGTTTAAAATGTTACTTTTCAAAGGGGGTGTACTCATTTACGCTGAGCCCTGTATCTATGATTTTCATGTACCAATTCGGACAGGACTAACATCTCTGTGTTTATTACAGAGGTAGGAGTGGCTGTTTTGTACATCTTTTGTACACCCCGTCTCAGAGATCACACGCTCTGAATGCGTGCATTGCATATAATCATTCGGATTTTGTATCATTAGTATAAATCACACAAATATCATGGTGAAGCTAAATGGCTAGTATAGCAAAATCCTGTTAATATGTGGTTAATTTAGTTTAACTATTTTATTTGTAGTAAATCCATGTTTAATTTTCATAACAGTACATGTATTTAAAATATTATGTATTTGATGGCAGAAATGAACGTGAGTAATCTTACCTGATGCTGATTTTACAATAGCCAGTCTTAACAGTTTACGTGATCTGGCTCTTGATTTTGTTTTTGATATATATGTTTTTATTTCTTTGCTGGGAGGCCAGGAAACGCGTTGTGAAAAAACCTTGCACAATCACAGACATTCGCATTCAGACAGGATTAATTTTCTCAGAGGATCACTGAGTTTGCTGAAAAACATTAGGTAATTTGCTCTGGAATTATTAGAGGTTGTGTGAGAAAAACACAGACGTGGCAGATTCAGACAGGATTAAATTCACCAAGTACCTTTGTGAAACACAAATTTCTCTAATGACTCCCTGTAAAACTAGTCCCATCCGAATAGGGCTATAGACATCTATATTATAGCTAATCGTGTTTCAGACCCAATGTCAATTAATTGAATTAGTTGCTAGATGTTCTTGCAGCTGAATCTTTTTAATTATTTTCTTGCTGTTTCAGCCCTTTATTGCCCCCGTGCCAACTATTTGAAGACCTGTAGCATGCATCAAATATGAAACAAGCTCATTGGATAAGTGTGTAAAATGTGTGTTATCAGTGGATAAAGGTGTAAAATGTATCCGTTTAAACATTTGTTATGTTCTCCCATCAGTCAAGTTTTCTCTCAGGACAGAACACAAAACGACCACTGAAAAATTTATCCAGTTTTAACTGGTTTGGCACAGACTACCAAACATTGGGTTACACTAACCCAGCGCTGGATTGGTAAATGAGGGGGTTAATCACTTGTATTGACAGTAAAATTACAGAAAAAATGAACCAGCAGCTGAGTTACAGAAAAACTGCCCACCAACAATAATAAAAAATAACCTAATAAAATGACCCATCTGACTGAACCCAGCATTTGGGTTATACAAAATAACCCAGCGTTTTTTAGATTGCATAAAAATCTTAGAATAAGATTTTTTCCCCTGAAAAATATGAGTAAGAGATGAACGTAGTGCTGGGGTGGAGACAGAGATTTCTTGATAAATTATGGTGGTTCTTGCTTTCCATCTCATTAGAATCCTGACTTTTGAGGAAAAAGCAGTCATATCACAAAGCATAACAGAAGAATGACGTTCAAAACTGCTTTGAGTGTTGCTGGAGTCATACTTCTCTACCTAGCAGGTAAATTCCTACAAAAAGTCTACAACATGATAAAAATAGATGCTAATTTAATAATGATTGTTACAAATGATGATTTCAAAACTAAAAAGTAATTTAATTCCTAAGAAAGTTTATAAACACACTTGACAATTTATGTTTTTTATGACCGTAAAAACCTTTGGATTTAAAGAGTTGGTCAAATGCTTGAAATTATTATTATAATTTTACTTTATTTTTTTTACAAATGCATAATTTATCCATTTTAATGGATGAGTTTAAATGTTAATTCCAGGATGTCAAGAATCAGGATGCAGTTGGCTAACCTTTTAAAGATGATAAATACATTTTGATTTATTTAATGTTTTGGTCACTACATTAATTGTATTCTAAAATGTGGGAATAGTGATAATAATAAAGAAAGAATAGTTTCCGAACTTTTATTAAAAACAAAATGGTTGTAATATACTGTAAAATACTGTAAATATGCTATAAAAACACTACAAATACAGTGACGCTTGTAAATATAGGGTAAACATACATATTATGCTCACCAAAATCTACATTGAGACATTTTTAGTGCACAAGATATTGGTTTTAGTGCAAAAAGTTATTTTAAAATAAAATATGAAATCTCTCACACAAAAATATTAAATTGTATTTTAAATTACAAAAGCATTTCAATTAAGATATACATCATTAAATAATTTTTTTTTGGCTGTGCTTAATGGGTACATTTGTGTAACCTTTAAGCACACCCCTGTTCCCATTAAACTCACATCATGTTTTATTAAAAAAGTCTTGCTTAATTTAAGGAAAACGTTTAAAGAATAATTGTAAAAATATATTTTTTGGAAGGTACAAAGTCAATCACAAAAAAACAGAACACTAAATTCAAGCAACAAGACATCCAATTTGAACAGTTATATACAGGTGCATCTCAATAAATTAAAATGTCGTGGAAAAGTTCATTTATTTCAGTAATTCAACTCAAATTGTGAAACTCGTGTATTAAATAAATGCAATGCACACAGACTGAAGTAGTTTAAGTCTTTGGTTCTTTTAATTTTGATGATTTTGGCTCACATTTAACAAAAACCCACCAATTCACAACTCAACAATCTCAACAAATCTCAACAAATTACAATATGGTGACATGCCAATCAGCTAATCAGCTCAAAACACCTGCAAAGGTTTCCTGAGCCTTCAAAATGGTCTCAGTTTGGTTCACTAGGCTACACAATCATGGGGAAGACTGCTGATCTGACAGTTGTCCAGAAGACAATCATTTACACTCTTCACAAGGAGGGTAAGCCACAAACATTTATTGCCAAAGGAGCTGGCTGTTAACAGAATGCTGTATCCAAGCATGTTAACAGAAAGTTGAGGGGAAGGAAAAAGATGCACAACCAACCGAGAGAACTTATGAGGATTATCAAGCAAAATCGATTCAAGAATTTGGGT
Source organism: Gymnocypris eckloni scoliostomus (assembly GCA_027564155.1). Lineage (NCBI taxonomy): Eukaryota > Metazoa > Chordata > Actinopteri > Cypriniformes > Cyprinidae > Gymnocypris > Gymnocypris eckloni. Next base: position 11,349,201 of record CM050426.1, on the reverse strand, counting down.
GAACTTCACAAGGAATGGACTGAGGCTGGGGTCAAGGCATCAAGAGCCACCATGCACAGACGTGTCAAGGAATTTGGCTACAGTTGTCGTATTACCTTTTGTTAAGCCACTCCTGAACCACAGACAACGTCAGAGGCATCTTACCTGGGCTAAGGAGAAGAAAAACTGGACTGTTGCCCAGTGGTCCAAAGTCCTCTTTTCAGATGAGAGCAAGTTTTGTATTTAATTTGGAAACCAAGGTCCTAGAGTCTGGAGGAAGGGTGGAGAAGCTTATAGCCCAAGTTGCTTGAAGTCCAGACTTAAGTTTCCACAGTATATGATGATTTCGGGTGCAATGTCATCTGCTGGTGTTGGTCCATTGTGTTTTTTGAATACCAACATCACTGCATCCGTTTACCAAGACATTTTGGAGCACTTCATGCTTCCTTCTGCTGACCAGCTTTTTAAAGATGCTGATTTCATTTTCCAGCAGGATTTGTCACCTGCCCACACTGCCAAAAGCACCAAAAGTTGGTTAAATGATCATGGTGTTGGTGTGCTTGACTGGCCAGCAAACTCACCAGACCTGAACCCCATAGAGAATCTATGAGAGAAACCAGACCTGAACATAGAGAATCTATGGGGTATTGTCAAGAGGTAGATGAGCTGAAAGCCACTGTCAAAGAAACCTGGCCTTCCATACCACCTCAGCAGTGCCACAAACTGATCACCTCGATGCCACGCTGAATTGAGGCAGTATTTAAAGCAAAAGTATTGAGTACATATACAGTAAATGGACATACTTTTCAGAAGGCCAACAACTCACAAAAAATGTTTTTTATTGGTCTTATGAAGTATTATAATTTGTTGAGAATTGGTGGGTTTTTGTTAAATGTGAGCCAAAATCGTCACAACTAAAAGAACCAAAGACTTAACATATTGCAGGTAAATTTTTTTTTTCAAATGTATATATAACCTAGTATGAAAATATCATATGAACCGTTATTGCAGGATTTTAAAATGTTTTACAAGGCGCGAGGGCACACATTTAGAAGAAAAATGTATGCTTTCCTTGACAGTTCTCAAAAAGCATTTTTTTTCACCATCACGTCATATTACGTCACGAGAGGGAGTCGTGTGCCGCGCTTTGTTGGTATTCAGCAAGAACGGTCGTGAGACAGTGTGTTCTCTGTAGTTATTTTTATTTCAATTTATCATCATCATCATGGTAAATTATTGTGTTTGTGGAGGTTGCACGAACTTCAGCCTGTTAGGACATCAAGTCCACAGGTTTCCTAACGAGAAATGGACGATCTCTTCACGGCCTCGGTGAATTAGTGCATGTGAAGAGACGACTTAACTGATGCATCTGCTTCAAACAGTGGTGGTGGTGTGTAACTTAGTGATCATTTTATACCGGTAGATTATCATCCTGGCGATATGATGCAATTCAACATGGGATACCCTCGTCAAATTTGCTGATGACACAACGGTGATAGGCCTGATCACCGACAACGATGAGACGGCCTACAGAGAGGAGGTGAGTACCCTGACTAAATGGTGTCAGGAGAACCACCTCTCACTCAACATCGACAAGACCAAGGAGCTGGTGGTGGATTACAGGAGACAGAGCAGAGAACACACACCCATCACCATCGACAAGACACCTGTGGAGCGGGTGAGCAGCTTTAAGTTCCTCGGCGTTCACATCACTGAGGATCTCACATGGTCTGCTCACACAGATGCAGTGCTGAAGAAGGCACATCACCGCCTCTTCTTCCTGAGACGGCTGAGGAAGTTTGGAACGAGCCCCAGAATCCTCAGGTCCTTCTACACCTGCACTGTGGAGAGCATCCTGACCGGCTGCATCACCGCCTGGTATGGAAACAGCACCGCTGGCAACCGCAGGGCTCTGCAAAGGGTCGTGCGAACTGCCCGCCACATTGTTGGAGGTGAGCTTCCCTCCCTCCAGGATATCTACACCAGGCGGTGTATAAGTGTAGCGGTTGTTCTTCTGCGTTGTGTTAGTTTGATGTTAATAAAAGATTTTCCACACAAATCTGGTTGTGCCAAAGGGGATTTAATTGCAGCGCCTTCTCTCTCTCTTAAGCACTGTTATCTGTCAGACTTTCTCTTTTGCCTCTCCTCTCTAATGGCATTGCAGGAAAGAGCTCACATACACATTATATATAATAATACAGTGTAAATAATAATAATCAATTATTATAATCAATGAACAACATATCATTCTTATATGAAAATAATTCAAAACAGCTTTACAGTGTTTCATAGATGCCAATTAACATACCTGTGCGGTAAAACACACAAACAGACAAGCACTGTTATCTGTCAGACTTTCTCTTTTGCCTGTTAACCACAAAATACTTGTTTAAGAACACAGTAAATGTTTTTAAATGGGTCAGATGGAATATTTTTCTTTTGGTAGTATATGTTTAGTGCATCTATATATACTGTATGTAAGGATTAATTGATGACGGGCCGTTGAATTATTAGACAAATAATGAATAATGCATTATTTTTCTAATAATTCAACGGTTCAGAGTCAATTATTCTGCTTGTTGTTTAATTATTCCGCTTATACTACGGTTGCTACACCTCAAGACATCGATCACCAAACACCAATTACATATGGGTACAGTCATTTCATACACTTCAAAACTTTTGCAACAGAGGTGGAAATACAATGTTTAAGTATGTTAATTATGTTTCCATCTTTGTTGCCACAGTTTGGAAGTGCCTTTTTCAATTCTAAAGAAGGGAGTGTCCCAGTACTTTTGTCCATATAATGAATGTACATGTCATTGGTGTTTGGTGATGAGTTTTTGGCTCAAGGTCTGCATTTAAAGTCACACCAGAGGTGTTCAGCTGGGATTAGGACTTCCACACTGACTGACTCATCATTTCTCTTTGGTCATTGCATTATACACAGAGACACTGTCATGTTAGAATAGAAAAGAGTCCGAACTGTTGCTATAAAATTAGAAGCACACAATTCCCTAGAATATCATTATATGCTTAAACATTAAGATTTGTACTCATGGAAATGACTAAAGTAGTCAAACCATTTATTAAAGTGTATAGTGTATATACAGGTATTTGTTAATTAACAATTGCAATGTTGTGTTTTTAGTTAGGTACTAACAGTGCTATGAAATTATATTTGTTATGATTTAGTGCTGTAAAAATAAAACTGAATAGAATTAATAATAATAATAATAATAATTTGTTACATTTATATAGCGCTTTTCTAGACACTCAAAGCGCTTTACATAGTAAGGGGGCTATCTCCTCATCCACCACCAATGTGCAGCATCCACCTGGATGATGCGACGGCAGCCATAGTGCGCCAGAACGCCCCCCACACACCAGCTTATTGGTGGAGAGTAATGAAGCCAATCAGTTTATGGGGATGATTAGGAGGCCATGATGGTCAGAGGCCAGTGGGCTAATTTGGCCAGGATGCCGGGGTAACACCTCTACTCTTTTTCAAAGGACATCCTGGGATTTTTAATGACCACAGAGAGTCAGGACCTCGGTTTAACGTCTCATCCGAAGGACAGAATTAACCGTAAATGCAAATCTGCTTGATATATATCTGATGAAAACTTCATAAACACATTTTTATACAGTAAGACAATTTGTGATCACGTGTTCAGTATTTGGCCTTCGGCCCAGTGTTTCATTTTGTTCGGCTTCAGCTTTGGCCAAGAATTTTCGTTTCGGTGCATCCCTATAAAGTACTGGGATAAAAGTTTATAGTTTTTAGGTATAAACACTTACGGTAGTGATCAAATAGTAGCAGTAGCGTGTATAAGTACAAAACAAAAGCATCTTAACACTTGTATTGTTAACGACAACCAGTTTAAAATGTATTTGTCATTGAATCATTCATTCAGGAGATTCTAATAGTGAAAGAAATCTTTATGAAGTGAGACACTGACTCCATTTAATTTTTGTATTATTTTGTTCAAATGAATATATGTTTTTAAAAGACTTAAGCAATGAACATTTTGTCAGAACCACTAGTAAATTAAGTTATTTTGTTTACTTTTCCAATCTTTTTTTTCCTGAATCGTGAGAGAATCGTGATCTCCAATTTATAAAAACAAATTGTAATTCTCAATTTATCCAGAATCGTGCAGCTCTACATGTTGTTATTACGGCATATAATTCAGTAAAATATGTTTAATTTCATAAAGTACAAATTTTTGATTTCAAAATGCACCTAAATTTTTTTGTATTTTGTGTTAAATATATATTTTCTAAATACTATTTTTCCCTATGTATTTCATCATTGCGGATTTTAAAAAAGAAGTCTAAAAATCTCGTCTCGTGAACTCAGTCTCGTGTCTTGTCTCATGGGATAAGTGTCTCGTCACACCTATGTATACATGTTAAATAATAAGAAAAATTCATGTTTTACCGCAGCATATTTTTACTAAAATAAATGACAAGCTTTGTAGTTTAGAATACATAATAACCATTTATTTATAATGATTGCATAGTAACACAATTAACGAATTAGCCACCTTTAGCGCCCACAGTACCTCTGCAGTTAGGGTTTTGTTTCTGGACAAGGCACTCAGAATGGTCCCTTGTTTTACAGTGGCTGAAAGGGAAGCACCGCAGCTGGGAGCGGGTGTCATGTCAGTCACATGAGTGAAAAAGCCGGTGATCGGGTTGGGAGCTGTCGAGCACGCAGCTGCAGCAGCAGACTGGTGCTTTGCACCTTTAGCATGGCTAGACAGCACTGCCTCTCCCATGTTCGAAATGTCGAACGTATTATGGCACAGTGTACTTTTTGCACGTCCCGGGTCCTGATCTTTCTCAAGCCACCCCTTATACTTTTCATCATGAAGCCATACATTGTTAAATCGGCATTTTCCTGGCATTACGTGAGTTTACTACATAATACCAGCTGCAACAGCGTCTGCGAGTTGCCGTTACCCCACAGAGAGTACATCAAGTAACGGATCGCGTGAACATTAACTATTGTAATTGAAACAATATTATCAACTAAAACATATTCAAATACACAGAGATTGTGAAACAACTTACCATGACTTTTCCAAAACTTTGTGCGTGAATTTATTTTTCCAAAACTTTTCCAGGCCTGGAAATTGCCATTTTAAAATTCCATGACTTTTCCAGGTTTTTCATGACCGTACGAACCCTGAGCATTAGAATGATTTCTGAAGGGACACTGAAGATTGGAGTAATGACGCTGAAGATTCAGCTTTCATCACAGAAATAAATTACATTTTAAAACATCTAAATAGATCTAAATTACATCTAAAAACATCTCCTGGAACCTAAATAGAAAAAACACTATTTTAAATGTAATATTTCATAATGCTATTGTTTTACTGTATTTTGATCAAATAAATTCAATCTTTCAAATAAATAAATAAAAAGCCTTAATTATTTCAAACTTTTAACCACCAGTGTGTATATAAAATAGGCTATGCATGTGAATTAATAAGCAAATTATATTTTTATTAGGCCTATAATATAAATCACTTTCCTATGCACAGCACTCGAAAGCAAATGTCTTCAGATTTACAGTGTTCTAGAGTAAGATTGAGAATGTTTTATAGATTTTTAAACATTTTCTTAGACACGTGAAATCACGTAAGAAAGAGATAGCCTATACATTAACTCTTATCTCAAGTCTTCTGAAAACTGCTATGTTATGTAGCCTACATTGGGACAAATAACGTACATGGCATTATTATTATTATTTTTTTAATCATAAATGGTTGGCAAATATTGCTGAATTGTCTCATGTTTAGCTGCTTACATCTTACCTCAGCTCACATTCAAGTTGCGTGCACTGCTCAGCAGCATCTGTGAATGGTAAGTCCCGCCTTATACACTTTGATTGGGTGTTTCAAACATTTTGACATTGACGAGCATTGACATTGAGTCGCTGCACTGAGCCGGACCACGCTAAATTAATTAGAATTTTTGAATGAAGTGGGCCGTGCGGCCCGGGCCATTCGTCTGGGCCGATGAAAGGATATACGTACATTTACTACAATCCATTTTTAATATATATATATATATGAACACAGAACACAGAACACAGAAACTAGCCTCATTATGAAGCCTCTTTTTAAATGGATGTCAACTTATCTATAGTCTCTTAAGGCTGGAATACACTACTTGATTTCTGTCCTGATTTTCCACAGATTTACAGTCTGGAGAAGTTGATGCTAGTTGCCAAAGATCAGAGCTAGTCTGCAGATTTGAGTTGACAGAATCCATAGAAAATCAATAAATTTTACTTAAAGTGACAACCATCAGTTAATATGTGAAGTTTGCTTATGAAGTATTTACAGACGTTCAATGTGGAAGAGCTTAAAGAGAGTGCACTGAGCTTAATTGGAGCAGCAACAATTTTTAACACATTTCATGTAATATTCATTAAAATGACAGGTTCCCTTCCGAAGGGAACTCTACGCTGCGTCCTCTAGAGGGCGCTATGGGAACGCCTTCAGCGTGACCGGTCTTTGAAGCATGAATAAAAACACACAATGCACTTGACATTGGCAGGTGGAAGCCTATGACGTAAGCAAATGAGCATCTGCGGGCATAAAAGGGCACCTGTGGAACACGTCATTCTCTTTTTGTCTTAATGGGACTTTGTTTCTGAAGTGTGAGTATTATGAAACGCTTTAGGAGGTGTGCCGATCCGTGTCAGCGTTTCTGACACCAGATGACACACACAACTTATGCGTTGGGCGAAGAGCACGCGCGCTCGATTCTCGAGGGAATGGAGTGCGTTCATTGTGAGCTTTTTCTTTGGGAAAGCTCCGCTCTCGTTTGTCCCTTTTCTTGAGAGAATTGGGGCGATCATCTATCCCCCACGGCTCGGGTCCAGCCGCTGCTGAGGCAGTGAGGAGACTGAAATCGCGGCGATCGCAGATAGAGCTTGCTAACGAGTCTGAGAGAGGAATTTTTCATCTCGCGCTCGTCAGCGAATGACGAGAGTAAATTGTTAGAGGAAGATGTATTGTCTGTTACATCTTCTGATCCAGCAGGAAGTGATTTGCTGGCTCATGGTGGGCTGATGAAGGCGGAGAGGATATTTCTGAGCCTTCTCAGCTTGTCTGCCCCGCGTATGTAGAGCTGTGGGTGGTTATGAAGCGTGCGCTTCTGCTAGGTTAGATCTACAGTGGAGGCACGAAAAAGGGGGAGTGGCTCGCAGTAGACTTGATGAGCGATCTCTCTCTGGCATAACCTCCCAGCTCCCGTGAGCCTCCCATTCCTTCCAGATCTTCATAGTGAGATCATGTAGGCATGGTATAAACCATATTCAGCCCGCATCCATCGGTATAGGCATGCTAATTATGCTGTCATCGAAGGGAGGCGCGAGCGTGGATATGCGTCGATGCCCCCTATGGGCGCTGGCGAGGTAAAAAAAAATGTGTATTTTTAACCTGGATCGAGTGTTGTTAGGCTTCCTCTCATTTAATAGTCATTTTGCTGAAGTCTCCGCTCTCCAGAGCTCAGCTGAGGCAGCACTATTAGTATGTAGGCTCTGTGAGCCTCACTAGCTGTCTGTAGCGCCGCTTGGACAGCATTATTAGTATGTAGGCTCTATTGTGAGCCTCGCTAGCTGTCACTAGCGCTGAGTGAAGTCAGGTCTGCTCTCGCTGTAGAGAGTCGTTATGCTGAGACTTCCACTCTTAAGAGTTCCCCTACCTGGATTGAGTGTTGCTAGGCTTCCTCTCATTTAAGAGAGTCATTCTGCTGAAGCCTCCGCTCTCCAGAGCTCCGCTTGGACAGCACTTTTAGAATGTAGGCTCTATTGTGAGCCTCGCTAGCGGTCTCTAGCGCTGAGTGTAGTCAGGTCTCCTCTCGCTTTGGAGAGTCGTTATGCTGAGACTTCCACTCGTAAGAGCTCCTCTACCGGGATTGAGTGTTGCTAGGCTTCCTCTCATTTAAGAGAGTCCTTCTGCTGGAGCCTCCGCTCTCCAGAGCTCTGCTTAGTCTGCACTGTTAGTATGTAGGCTCTATTGTGAGCCTTGCTAGCTGTCTTTAGCGCTGAGTGTAGTCAGGTCTCCTCTCGCTTTGGAGAGTTGTTATGCTGAGACTTCCACTCGTAAGGGTTCCCCTACCTGGAGTGAGTGTTGCTAGGCTTCCTCTCATTTAAGAGAGTCATTTTTCTGAAATCTCCGCTCTCCAGAGCTCCGCTTAGACTGCACTATTAGTATGTAGGCTCTATTGTAAGCCTCGCTAGCTGTCTTTAGCGCTGAGTGCAGTCAGGTCTCCTCTCGCTTTGGGGAGTCGTTATGCTGAGACTTCCACACGTAAGGGTTCCCCTACCTGGATTGAGCATGGCTAGGCTTCCTCTCGCTTAAGAGAGTAATTTTGCTGAAGCCTCCGCTCTCCAGAGCTCCGCTTAGACTGCACTATGAGTATGTAGGCTCTATTGTGAGCCTCGCTAGCTGTCTCTAGCGCTGAGTGTAGTCAGGTCTCCTCTCGCTTAGAGAGTCGTTATGCTGAGACCTCCACTCTTAAGAGCCCCCCAACTAGGGTTGAGTGTTGTTAGGCTTCCTCTCGTTTAGAGAGTCGTCCTGCTGAAGCCTCCACTCTTCAGAGCTCCATCTTTGGTGCCTCTGGCGTTGAGTGTAGCCAGGTCTCCTCTCAATTAGAGAGTCATTATGCTGAGACCTCCACTCTTAGGAGTTCCCCTACCTGGATCGAGTGTTAGGCTTCCTCTCGTTTAAGAGAGTCATTCTACTGAAGCCTCTGCTCTCCAGAGCGCCGCTTAGGCAGCACCATTAGTATGTAGTCTCTATTGTGAGCCTTACTAGCTGTCTTTAGCGCTGAGTGTAGTCCGGGCTCCTCTCGCTTTAGAGAGTCGGTATGGTGAGACCTCCACTCTTAAGAGCCCCCCAACTAGGGTTGAGTGTTGTTAGGCTTCGTCTCGTTTAGAGAGTCATCCTGCTGAGGCCTCCACTCTTCAGAGCTCCGTCTCTGGCAGTAATAGGAGAATGTGGGCTCTTTTTGAGCATCACTAACTGCCTCTGGCGTTGAGTGTAGCCAGGTCTCCTCTCAATTAGAGAGTCGTTATGCTGAGACCTCCACTCTTGAAGAGCTCCCCTACCTGGATCGAGTGTTAGGCTTCCTCTCGTTTAAGAGTCATTCTACTGAAGCCTCTGCTCTCCAGCGCTCCGCTTAGGCAGCACCATTAGTACGTAGTCTCTATTGTGAGCCTCGCTAGCTGTCTTTAGAGCTGAGTGTAGTCCTGTCTCCTCTCGCTTTAGAGAGTCGGTATGCTGAGACCTCCACTCTTAAGAGCCCCCCAACTAGGGTTGAGTGTTGCTAGGCTTCCTCTCGTTTAGAGAGTCATTCTGCTGAAGCCTCCACTCTCTAGAGCCCCGCTTAGGCAGCACTATGCACAGGCTCTTTCTTGAGCCTCACTAACTGCCTTTGACGTTGAGTGTAGCCAGGTCTCCTCTCACTTAGAGAGTCATTATGCTGAGACCTCCACTCTAAGAGTTCCCCTACCTGGATCGACTGTTGCTAGGTTTTCTCTCGTTTTAGAGAGTCATTCTGCCTAAGCCTCCACTCTCCAGAGCTCCGCTTAGGCAGTACTATGTGCATGCTCCTTCCTGAGCCTCACTAGCTGTTCATAGAGTCGAGTGTAGAAGTCTCCTCTCAATCTAGAGAGTCGCTTTCTGAGACCTCCACTCCGAGAGCCATACTCTGGTGAGCTAGTCTATGATGGCGAGCTTTGAGCTTGCCTGAAGAGGGGTTTTTGACTTTAGTTCTGCTGGGCAGGGATGGTGTTCCTCGAGTCTGTGACTTAGGAATCCAGCTTTTGGACACTCTTTCCCTCAGCATGGCGGCATTGGCATAGCGTTCCCATAGCGCCCTCTAGAGGACGCAGCGTAGAGTTCCCTTCGGAAGGGAACGTCTCAGGTTACGCATGTAACCATGGTTCCCTGAGAATAGGGAACGAGACGCTGCGTCTCTTGGCCATGCTTCGGGCATTCCTGTCGGTGTCCCCTTTGAAAAAAGAGGATGTCGTGTTCCACAGGTGCCCTTTTATGCCCGCAGATGCTCATTTGCTTACGTCATAGGCTTCCACCTGCCAATGTCAAGTGCATTGTGTGTTTTTATTCATGCTTCAGAGACCGGTCACGCTGAAGGCATTCCCATAGCGCCCTTTAGAGGATGCAGCGTCTCGTTCCCTATTCTCAGGGAACCATGGTTACATGCGTAACCTGAGACGATTTTGGCTAAATAAATAGTGTAGGTCATGTATTAAGTTCATACATATTTTAATATGAACAACTATTATTAACAATATCTACGAAATTATACTTTTTCTTATTGATATCACCCTTTAAGCTCACCTTAAAATAATATGAAATCTTTCAAAATTAAAGCAATGCAAAATCACAGAACAACAATAAACTGTCAATTTATAATATTATGGAAGTACAAGCCAGTAATGCCTGCAAAGTATTATGTTAGCTTAGCACACAATCTTATACAGCTAGTCAGCTAACTATGTTCTGTAGCATCTGTGCTATGTTGCTAAAACTATCTTTTGGATCTAATGTAATTATTTCTCACATCCATGTTCCAGGTTATAAAATGCAAAAGTTTGAACATTAATCTCTTACTTTTACAATAAATAGTTAAACTTACCCCAAATAAAGGCTCAAACATCTAAAAAATGCACATTTAAGGGGCTCCTCTTTTGGTGAAATTTTTTAGACAGCTTTCAAAATGGCCGCCAGACAGTGTGAACACATGTGTGTAATGATCTGATTGACTTGAAATAATAGAAAGTATATAGTAACAAACACATCAATTGGTCAAGACATCAAGTAGGATAATAAATATTTTTTTATTTTTATAATCTGATCTCAAAAATGGAAGTGTGCTTAATGGGTACGTGTGCTACGTTTGTATAATATATATTTATACACAATTTGACATGTTGAATCGGCGTTGGAGCTTGTCGGTCAGTCGGGCCATCTGATCATTCTGATTGGCAGTTCAGCAGTGCATGAGAAAAAGGCGCAGAACGGATGTGCTACTTGGCCGTCGGGTGTCAAGCGTCGGCTTGGTGTGTCATGGCAACTTTGGACCCAGACCCAACGTGAGCCGACCCCACAGTCTACTTTCGTCGCCACTAGTTCGTTGGCATCGGCTTGGTGTGTACCGGGCTTAAGTGTAACTGTATGTGTGGAGCAATTGAGGATTAACAGATATTTTGCCTAAAATCCATAAACACCATTATTCAGGTGATATATTTTATGTTATTTTCATGTTAATATGTGCCAGTGCTGATGTAGCAGGCAAAATAGTGATTGTGGGTTACACAAACCTGTTTATTTCATTTTATTAAAAAAAATTAATAAGAATAAATAATAAACTGAAAAAACTGGTTTGTGTAGCTCTGTCTAGATGATTATCTGCTTACTTTGTCTCTGTCTGTGCACACAGGTTCCCTCTGCTAGTTAGATGGTAAGTTTTCGCAATGACCCTAAGGGGGCTTTCACACTAGCACTTTTGGTGCTTATCTGGGTTCGACTGATATCAGAAATTGGTTTGTTTGGATTATGTGATCGCTATTTTCTGAACACAGGTGCACACCCGTGAACCACCGAAAAGGGTGGTCTGGGGTATGGTTCACTTCTAATGGGAACACAATCGTACTGAATCACAGACGTGAAAAGCTATTAATAACATATGAATTAGTCAAACTGTATTTATGTGTTTACTTGCTTGCTTTCCTCGCTTTTTGCTTGCAGAAATAATGAAGTACAAAAATGAAGCAACCAAGCATTTGTTCATTTTGCCATCTTCTGCGTAGTCATTACCTAGTAACAGGGGTAAACAGCTGCCACTCTGATGACACAAATCATGGGTCTGATCTAAAAACACAGTATGAACACAAAACCCAGCGGAGACGGGAGGGGGAAGCAATCGTCTTCTGTGTCTGACAGACATTTTAAGGGCGCTATTTCAATGATCTAAACGCATGGTCTAAAGCACACGTCGTAGGTGCACTTATGTCTGAATCCACTTTAGCTAGTTTAACCGGTTGGCACTCCAGCAACATGGTCTAAAAGGGTTGTCCCTATTCTCTTAATGAGTCATGGGTGTGTTTTTGGCGTAACATGCAATAAACCAATTAGAGTCTCTTCACCCATTCCCTTTAAGAGCAGTTCGCGCCATAGTTGATTCACTATTTATACTGCAAGAGCAAAGACTGAATGTGTCTCCAGAGAGGAAACGGATCTGCCCGTGCGCAAGGAAGCCTAATTCTGACACAAACGAAGACTATCCAATATGACATATAGGCATATATAGTGCTCAGCATAAATGAGTACACCTCCTTTGAAAAGTAAAATTTTAAACAATATCTCAATGAACACAAAAACCATTTCCAAAATGTTGACAAGACTAAGTTTAATATAACATCTGTTTAACTTATAACATGAAAGTAAGGTTAATAATATAACTTAGATTACACATTTTTCAGTTTTACTCAAATTAGGGTGATGCAAAAATGAGTCAACTGTTAATGTAACTTGTAAATTTTGTTTCTTTTGCTCAAATAGCGGTTTAAAAAGCGTATTTTTCAGGCTAGATCTGCAAGTGCGCATGCGCAGTCCTAAGCTCACGTCTCAGAATGCTGACTGTTTCTATAGCAACGGGACTTGTAACTACAGCGATGCGCTGACTTTACCGAATAGCTATTGTCTCTTTCATTCAGAAGGCGGGGCTTCCTGCGATTGAGCAGCCATGTTGAGCGTTGCATTTTTCCCCATTCAAAACTATACGAGTGGCATGTCTTGGGTATTCTATAGTCTTTGATATTGCTAACGCGCTCCTTAAATAACAAAAATACTGTGCCATTGATTTTAGACCAGGTTTTAGTTGGTTAGTGGCGCAATCTATTTCATTTGCCTCAAAATACGCCTGAACACACCTCGTTTTCAGACCAGCATGCCCATAAGTGCACAAATGGACGCAAATGCATTTGCTACTTAGTGGCGCAGGGCGTGAAATGATAACTGCGTCTGGCTGAAACTAGCAGAAAACACCTGCGTCGCGCCTGGTGCCGCATTGCGCCGGGTGTATGATAGGGCCCTAAGATGGAAATCTGATATCTTGCTGTCTCTCATCAGTATGTGGTCGAGCACCTCTTAGCAACAAGATTGTTGGAGGGGAGAATGCGACGGTAGAGGCTTGACATGGCAGGTCAGCATTCATGTCATTGGCTTTGGCCACTTCTGTGGAGGGACTCTCATCACTAAAGACTGGGTTTTATCTGCAGCACACTGCTTCCATTGGCATGAAGTTTAAGATTTAAATAAAGCTTAATGTGGCATGAGTTGTGACGTCAGTAATGTCGTCACCATAACGTAATATATGTGACGTTGTGGCGTCACATATGGTTGTGAGTTGTGACATCAGTAATTAGTGCCGTGCTACGCACATATATAAGCATCACACACTGGTAGCCCAGGTATGCGCCTCCCCTCTGGGATGCTGCCATTTCTCTTGGCTGGGTTGTTTGTCTGCTGCAGCGTGTTTCGACTCCACTTTCCATCCGCCCCCCTCGTTGGCCTACAAGAGAGTTTCAAACCAGTGCGTGTCTGCTTTTTTGCCTTTCGCTTTCGCACGGACGGATGATGATTCCTTTTAAACGGAGCATTTGAATGCTTTGACTACGTGCCGAGTCCCGCAACATCTTGCTGGAGTGCGGCTTTTCTGCCGTGACTGTGCCGCTGCTTTGTTCCTACGTGGAATTTTTTGTCCAGTGTTCGTTCTCATCTGACCACCTTGAGCCTGGAGTGTTACATCGTCCATTGAGGCGTGTGGGACATATTGTGTTTGGCAGTGTGGTTGAGCCTTCTTACAGGGCATTTGTCTGTTTAATTTGGTTTATATATCGATATTTGATTTATTTGTGTTTTTTGTTTATCTAAGCAGTTAATTTGTTTCTTTCTTTAGAAATTTGTGTTTGAAATATTGTTTACTGTGGCTGATTCTTCACCTGGTTTTGTAACTTTATTTCAATTTATTTTGGTTTGTTGATTTAATTTGTTTTGAGGTGTATTTTGATAATTATTTTGTTTTATTTTAACTTTTCCTTGTCATATTTAATCATCTGGTTGCAACATTCAACTTTATTAATTAAAATATTTTTTTTGTATTTGTTTTGGTGATTTTGTGTGTGTGTTTCCCTCAGGAGCTGCAGGTTTACTCGGGACGAGGGCGTGTGGCTAGCCTCTTTTGCGGTGGTGGTGTTTCTCACGGATTGCAGAGCTTTGCTGTGTGCACGGGGTTGTGTGTGTGTACGAATAAGAATTGATCTTTGGCCTAGTCTATCCCGAAGTAAGACTGCAGCCCTGTGGGTTGTCTGTGTGTGTGTGTGTGTGCTCCAGCTTGAGGGCAAGCACTGCATTTTATTTGATTGTTTTCTCTAAAATAAAAGCTTTTGTAATTTTGTACGGAAGCCTGTGTCTCCTATTATTGGTAGCTGCCTTGGGTGGGGAGCCTGTGTGTTGCCTTGGGGAAAAATTTCTGGGGGTGAAACTCCCAAAGTGGCATGGTCGGTATTTTGGTTGGGATAATTACAGTCGACTGGGTCGCTACATTAAGATAAATTTGTAGATTGATGATGGTGGGATTAAAGCAGACTTTCTCTATTTACAGGATTAATGAGTCTGACACTGTGATGTACTTCGGTCGTCAAGTCAAGTCACCTTTATTTATATAGCACTTTTAACAATACAAATTGTGTCAAAGCAACTGCACAATAGCAAAATAGGAACATTTTTGAGTTAAAGGCATTTCATTATTGAATTCAGTGATGTCATTGTTCAGCTCAGCTCAGTTTAAATAGTATCTGTGCAATCAAGTCAGTGATATCGCTGGAAATGAAGTGTGAGCCAATTCGACTCAAACTCTTATGAGATAAACAGGACAGCGAGTCGAATCATCAACCATCCTAACTTTAATTATTCTACTCCTGACAACGACATAGCACTAATCCAGCTCTCCTTCTCTGTGAATATCTCTGATTACATTTGGCCGGTGTGTCTGGCAGCGGCTGGTAATGTATTTGGTATAGGTATGGAGAGCTGGGTCACTGGATGGGGCAAACTAAAATATGGAGGTGAGTGAACATTCACTTGACAATTAACCAAATACAAACAATACTGTAAACCTCAACAATTTACCTAGATATGTTGTTTTATTTCATTTTTTTTATTTAACCTTTTGAGCAGTTTGGTCCCACATATGGGATTTATAAAGTTCAGTGTCATCACATAGCTGCCAAATTCAAACTGTGCTTTTGCGCTTTGGCTGCACTGAGACATGCTCTGGTTCACAAGTATGCAGTGTTTTAACCACATAATGTTTATTTTATGCTTCGGAAATTTTTAAATACACATACATACTAGTAAAACAATGCATTTACAGTTTGTAAAAAGCACACTGAAGTCTATGGAAGCAGCTATAACAATTCATTCAAATTGAATTTGCCATTCGCCAGCGTGTTTTATTCCAGAAGAAATTGAGGAATTTATGCGCCGTAAATCCGACTGACAGGAATCTCTGAACTGCGACGTAAATAAACATGGCCCATCTCATGTTATAGATCAAGAGCTAAATTGATTGATTGATTGATTGTTTATTTATAAAGCACATTTAAAAACAACTCAAGGTTGACCAAAGTGCTGTACCGATCCGGAAGCTCAAATAAAAAACAGAATCTATAACAATCTATAGGATAGCATACATACGATTAGAATAATACATTAGGAACCCACAATAAGAAGATGTGCTTTAAGTTTCAATTTAAAAGAGGAGAGTGATGACACCATTCGGATTGATCCCGGGAGACTCTTCCATAGTTTGGGGCCTGCTATCGCAAAAGCACGGTCTCCACGATGTTTTAACCTTGATCGACGAACAGCAAGCACTCCAAGGTTGCTGGATCTAAGTGCCCTGGACGGATTATGACAACGTAAGAGATCAGATAAATAAGCTGGAGCAAGGCCATGTAATGCTTTAAACTAAAATGTTAAATTCGATTCTCTGTTTGACTGGTAGCCAGTGCAGAGAAGTTAAAATGGGAGATATACGATCGAATTTGCGACTACCAGTCAGCAGCCTGGCTGCAGCATTTTGTACCATTTGAAGGCGTCCAATCGAAGATTGGTTAGCTCCATAGTAGAGTGAATTACAATAGTCAAGACGTGAAGTCATAAAACTATGTATAACTATTTCAAAGTTCTTTAGAGAAAGAAAAGGTTTAACTTTTGCAAGACGTCGTAAATGATAAAAACATGACTTAACAACAGAATTAATCTGTTTATCGAACTTGAGACCTGAATCAAATATCACACCAAGATTTTTCGCATATGGGGAGACATAAGAACTTAAGTCACCAAGGTCAAGGCCACCTAAGTCATAGAAATCACTTGGACCAAACAGTACTATTTCGGTTTTATTCTCGTTTAAGGCCAGAAAATTTTGTGTAAGCCATAATTTTGCTTCCTTTAAACAGGCCAGCAGGACATCTATGGAGCTTGAATCATTATGTTTAAAGGGCAGGTACAATTGGGTGTCATCAGCGTATAAATGAAAAGATACGCCATATTTTAAAAAGATGGAGCCCAATGGCAGCAGGTATAAAGAGAACAATGTTGGTGAAAGAATAGATCCCAGCGGAACACCACAGGAGAGATGTGCTGCTGAGGAAGTGTGTTTTCCAATGTGTATAGAAAACTTCCTACTATTTAAAAAGGACTGAAATCACTTTAGAACAGTGTCCTGTATGCCTACAAGATTTTCCTGTCGGGAAATAAGAATTGTATGATCAACCATATCAAAAGCTGAGCTGAGATCTAAAAGGACCAGAGCAACAGCACTTCCATTATCTGTAGCAAGCATAATGTCATTAGTGACTTTCAATAGAGCAGATTCAGTACTATGAAGTTTTCTAAATCCCGACTGAAACGTCTCATATAGTGAAGTAAATTCTACATCTGTAGTTATCAGGGATGCACGTAAGTTTTTCAGTTAATTATAATTTTCTCTTAATTAATACTTTTTTCTGGGGGCGGGGCGGACCAGGGGGTTGGCGGGCAGCACATGCAAAGCATGCATTGACTTTTGCAACTTAAACATTTGAAAGGATACTATGGCATATTTATTGCTGTCCTTATTCGAACTGAATTTGTTTTTCTCGTGAATATATGGTTGACCTGAAGAATGAAAGCTACATCATACATTTGGAAAATTATGAGCTATATCACCGCTTATTGACACTAGGGGTGTGACAAAACACTTGAGATATAATTCACTAGATATTTGGTTCCCTAGAATGAGACAATATTTTAATACCATTTTTAAGAAATTGCACAAACAACAATATATATCATGTATAAGCAATGTCAATGTTCAATGCAACTGAATCTAAAACATCCACACATGTGGAGTTAAGCCTGAACAGGAGTTCGCATTGACTGACATCTACTAATTTAATAGCTTCCCAAAAGCCTAATGAGAAGGCTTTGCTAGTAGTAGAGGTAATTAATCGAGATTGGCTAGTAATTTTAGTGACTTTAGGAGAATTAAAAACCCAGGGAACAGAAAACATTACTGATTTATGGTAAAAAAAAACATTATCAAATACCACAAGATCAATTGTATGACCCAACTGGTGAATGGAGACATTCACATGTTGTTGTAGATGAATTGCATTTAGCAAAATAATAAATTATTTGGCTAATGGTTCCCCTGTGCAGCATACGTGAACATTAAAATCACCAAGAATCAACAGTTTCTCATATTTCGGTGTAAATTCCCCCAAAAATCTGCAAACTCATTTAAAATGTTTGTGTTGTGTTTTGGGAGACGTCCAAATCAGAGCAACCAAAAGTGGTAAATTCAGATCCAGTGTAAATAGCTGCAGCTCAAAACTCTGATAGTCATTTATCACAGTTGACCGGTGTCGTGCCGAATTCTGCACCCTGCCAGATTATGCATCCCCTAGTATTGGTAGGTTTAGGCGTAGATGTGGGGGAGGGGTTAGGATTAGGGGTGGGGTTGGGATTAGGTAATCAGGTAGCGATTTCAATGAGGGGATGCATAATCTGGCAGGGGTGCTGATTTCGGCACAACACCGGCAAGAAAATATGTCTTTCAAAATAGAGACCAAGCCTCCCCGCGACCAGATTTACGAGGCAAATTAAAAAACAAACATTTTGGAGGTAAACGTTCAGAGAAAGGGCTGAGATCCCCAGTAGTAATCCAAGATTCTTTAATGAATAAGAGACCCAGCTCCTGCGAAGAGAAAAAGTCATTAATAATAACGGTCTTATTCACCTCTGATCTGGCATTTAACAATGCCATCCTAAGCCTAGGCGGATCCTCGGACGACACCTTGACATCAAAAACGTATATGAGTGATGTGATCCATTTTGTTCTTGAAACAACAGATTGTTTGCACTAGATTGTAAGCTTAAAAGCGTTGATTTGTCATAAACCAGTAATGACAAAGCACACTGTGTTAAATAAGACGTAAAACAGAGTAAAACAAACAAACTGAAAATTAGACCACGAGACCGACGGCAAGCCACATACACCGGCGCCGCCATGATACGCCCTTCAATAACAATAACAGTAATATAATATATAATATAAAGGGAAACAGGTCAATTTAGCTCAAAGGGAATCAATGATTTTATAGGGAATTTGAACAGACTGAACAAGCCGTATAACAAACTCTGCACTGGATAATAAAATCCCAAAATATAGTGAAAACACTATTAAATAGCACAGTAACAAGATCGGCAGATTAAGACATTAACTTTTGACCACAAAACACAAGTTACTTCTCTTTTCAATATAAACAAGGCTTTATTTGATAAATCTAAGGTATGTAAACTAATCTAACACATGAAGACAAGCATTCACACATTGCAGAAGGAGAGAAAGTAAGGAAACGATGAGTTTAAGATAATTCAAATATGAAATCCCAAGTTTATAGCAATATGTTCAATTGCATAGACCTGAACAACCATCAATCACTTATTTAACCCTTTAACCCTATAAGACCTGCCATAGAACAGTTCCGCCAGAGCATATCTTAGTATTTTTACATAATGTGCTGTCATTCTTTTGAATATTTTCATATGCCATATATCAATACAATCTTTACATCCCCAATTTGAAGGCTATGTATGTAAGAAATCCATAGTAACTAGATAAATAGCTCAAAAGTGCAATAAACACACGCAAAAATATTATTATTATTTTTTTTTTACATATTTTATTAAATACAGAAATATGACTAATGTCAACCTCAAATTTGTCATTGTAAAAAACTTGCATAAAACACTTTAGAACTACACAAAATTGATTTGAACAGTTTACATAAATTCGTTTTTGAGATACACTCATTTTTATAAACAGTGCTCTGTGAAGCCAAACAGTAACATTTTGCTTTTGAGAGCAATGTTGATTGAGAGAGTTCCTCTTCGTCGGACGCGAGCAGTAGTTCCAAAACCTCCGCATCTGTGTACTTCTGTTTTCTATGTTGTTGTGCAGGTGTAACTTTGTGCCCGCAACGATTGTGTGAATGTGCTTGCATTTGTAACTGTGCATGTGAAAGAATAAATAATGAAGCAACGATAAAAAGAGACAATGAGTAGAACGCAATAGAATGGCATATACAGCAAAACGAAGTCAAATGTCGTGCCTTGTGACATCATCACAGAACGTGCACAGAACGTGATTACGTCAATGAGTCATAGGAAAACGTAACTAAGTATCAGCTACCGACCGCAAATCTATAGAGCACATGTGCAAAGATGCACAATGCATTTTAGTGCTTTTTGTTGCAAACGCATATTATGCAATTTGTGGAGACTTGTTAGAGGGTGAAAACAACCCAACAGGAGCATACTCTGTCAGTTTAAATCTAGATTAAAGACTCATTTCTTTAACCTGGCATACACTTAACACACTAATACGCTTCTAATATTCAAATCCGTTAAAGGATTGTAAGGCTGCATTAATTAGGTCAACCAGAACCGGGAACACTTCCCATAAAACACGATGTACTTGTTACATCTTAAGAAGAATGACATCTACAGTACACTAATATTAGTCTTTTTCTTTCTTATTCCGAGGTCAGTTAGTTGAGCTAGCTATTCGTCTGGAGAAGTGCTTTGAGCAACGGTGGCGCATCCGAGGATCCGTCTCCAGACAGCGAGAAGCCCCGCCTTCAGCTTTTGATTCATCTGTTTCCAGACCAGAACCCGAACCCATGCAGTTGGGTGGTATTCGCCTCTCTCCGACTGAGCGACAGCGACGTATCGTGTCGTCTCTGTCTTTATTGTGGTGCGGCTGGCCACTTTGCCTCTTCGTGTCAGTTAAAAGCCAGAGCTCGTCAGTAGACAGGGAGTACTGGCGAGCGCAACTGTTCTTTCCTCACTGCCAAAGACTCGTACCACCTTTCCTGCTGTTCTTCGATGGGCGGTTTCTCCGTTTCCTGTTCGGCACTCATCGACTCTGGAGCGGAGGAATTTCATTGACGAGAGATGGGCTCGTGATCATGACATCCCTTTAGTGGATTTAGAGGACACTACTACTGTCTTTGCCCTGAATGGCAGGGTGCTCTCTACTGTTCACCGTGTCACCATCCCGGTGAGTCTCACAGTCTCAGGGAATCATCAAGAGACGATTTATTTTTATATTTTTCAGTCCCCTTTTACCTCTATTGTTTTAGGCCATCCGTGGCTTACCCAACATAACCCGCAGATTAACTGGGACAAGGGCACAATTCTTTCTTGGAAACTTGCTTGTCATATTAATTGTTTGGTATCTGCTGTTCCTGCTGTCTCTTCTGTCTCTGTGTTTCAGGATGAACCTGGTGATTTGTCTGGAGTCCCGGAGGAATACCGCGATCTGCGAGCGGTTTTCAGCCGTTCCCGGGCCACATCTCTGCCTCCTCATCGACCGTACGATTGCAGTATCGATCTCCTTCAGGGCACCATGCCACCTCGCAGAAGGTTATATTCCCTTTCTGCGTCCGAACGTGAGGCTTTGGAGAAGCATCTCACTGAGTCTCTCGCCGCTGAGATCATTGTCCCATCCTCCTCTCCCGCCGGGGCGGTGTTCTTCTTCGTGAAGAAGAAGGACGGCTCTTTGCATCCCTGCATAGATTATCGGGGGCTGAACGACATAACGGTCAAGAATCAGTATCTGTTGCCCCTTATGTCGTCAGCCTTCGAGATCTTGCAGAGGGCAAAGATCTTCACGAATTTGGACTTGCGCAACGCGTACCATCTCGTGCGTATTAAGGAGGGAGACGAGTGGAAGACTGCATTTAATACGCCGGCTGGGCACTTTGAATATCGTGTTTTACCGTTCGGTCTGGTCAACGGCCCCGCCGTGTTCCAAGCCTTAGTTAATGATGTCATGATTAACGTATTCGTGTTCGTTTATCTGGACGATATTTACATTTTTTCACCCTCTCTCAAGGTGCACGTTCAACATGTGCGTCGCGTTCTGCAACGTTTGCTCGAAAATCGCCTTTTTGTTAAGGCTGAGAAGTGTATGTTCCACTCTCGATCGGTAACTTTCCTCGGATCTGTTGTGTCGGCAGAGGGGATCAGCATGGACCCTGACAAGGTTCGTGCAGTCATAGAATGGCCCGTTCCGGACTCTCGCATTGCACTCCAACTTTTTTTTGGGGTTCGCTAATTTCTACCGTCGGTTTATCCGAAATTGTAGCCAGGTTGCCGCCCCGCTGACAGCTTACCTCAATTAGGTCTCATTTTACCTGGTCCGAGGTGGCTCAGAACGAGGTTGTTCACCTCCGCTCCCATTTCGATCACTCCGGATCCCACGAGACAGTTCATCGTCGATGCTTCCGACGTAGGGGTGGGGGCAATACTTTCCCAACGCTCCTCGCGGGATGACAAGGTTCATCCATGTGCTTTTTTTTCGCATCGCCTCACACCCGCGGAGCGTAATTATGATGTCGGTAACCGGGAACTTTTGGCGATCCGTTTAGCTCTGGGGGAGTGGCGCCACTGGCTGGAGGGGGCCAGTGTTCCCTTCATTGTTTGGACCGATCACCGTAATTTAGAGTACATTCGTTCCACTAAGAGGTTGAATGCTCGACAAGCTCGCTGGGCGCTATTCTTTGGTCGGTTCGAGTTTTCCATCTCCTACAGACCCGGCTCAAAGAATGGTAAGCCTGATGCTCTCTCACGTCAGTTCGGCTCGACTGAAGGGGCTTCCTCCAAGGAGGGTATCCTACCACACCATTGTGTGGTCGGGGCTGCCGTCTGGGGAGTCGAGCAGACTGTGAAGAGGGCTCTTTCGCACGTGACGAGATCGCCTCGAGCTCCTGAGGGAGCTTTGTTTGTTCCCGAAGCCGCTCGCTTGGCCGTTCTCCGGTGGGGTCATTCCTCTAAATTAGCCGTCCATCCCGGTGTAAGAGGAACGCTGGCCATCATTCGCCAAAGATTTTGGTGGCCTACTAGAGAGCGCGACATACGTCGTTTTGTAGCTTCATGTCCTGTCTGCGCCCAGACTAAGTCGAGTAATTCTCCACCCGCGGGTTTCCTTAGACCACTTCCTATTCCTTCTCGCCCGTGGTCGCACATCGCTCTGGACTTGGTCACTGGTCTTCCGCCGTCAGCGGGGAACACGGTAGTTTTGACAGTGGTAGATCGATTCTCTAAGGCGGCTCATTTTATTCCGCTTCCCAAATTACCGTCCGCTAAAGAGACCGCGCAGGTGATGGTCAATCACGTTTTTAAGATCCATGGGCTTCCGACAGACGTCGTTTCGGATAGGGGTCACAGTTTACCTCCCAGTTCTGGGGGGAATTCTGTCGACTGATTGGGGCATCTTCCAGTCTGTCGTCAGGATTCCATCCCCAGACCAATGGGCAAGCTGAATGTACCAACCAGATTCTTGGTCGCATGTTGCGTAGTCTGACGTCTCAGAGTCCTGCTTCCTGGTGCGACCAACTTTCCTGGGCTGAATACGCTCACAATTCGCTACCGTCGTCCGCCACAGGATTATCCCCATTCCATGCTTGCCTCGGTTACCAGCCTCCGCTATTCACTTCCCAGGAGACCGAGTCCTCCGTGCCTTCAGTGCAGGCATTCATTCAGAGGTGTAGATGCACCTGGAGGAGGGTGAGTTCAGCTTTGTGTCGTTCCAGAGCGCGATGCCCCGAATCAGATGCCCCGTTTCATCGGGCCTTTCTCTATTGTTAAGGTTCTCAGCCCGGTAGCTGTTAAGCTCAGATTGTCTCACCAGTTGCGTCAGGTTCATCCCGTATTTCACGTATCCTGTATCAAACCTGTTATTCGTACTCCCACCCGTCCACCTCCTGCCCTTGACGAGGGGTCTTCCATTTACAGGGTAGGGAGGCTGCTTGACGTTCGTCCTCGGGGGCGGGGCAACCAGTTTTTGGTGGATTGGGAGGGGTACGGTCCTGAGGAGAGGCGGTGGATCCCGGCCCGGGACGTCCTGGACCGCTCGCTCATCGACGATTTCTACCATTCTCGTCAGACTCCTTCTTGGAGGCGCCTGGAGGCGCTCGTTGAGGGAGGGGTACTGTCATGAGCTGGGTTTGTTCTCTCTTTCCCTCTCTCTTTTTCTCTCTCTCGCCCTGGCCCTGCCTGTCTATTTTTCCCCACCTGTTCATCGTTGCAATTAGCGCTCACGCTGCTTCTCTGTCACACCTGTTCTCACTTTTGTCTCATTACTTTCTCTCTACTTCTAGCGTCTGTCTCCCCTTGTTCTTTGTCGGATTATTTTGTGTGTACGTCATGCCTGTGTTATGCTATCTACATGAACATTTACCTTGTCTTATCTTGTCTAATCAAGTCTAGAGGAGTTGTGCTCGTCTTGTGTGCTTTCGTGTCTCTGTCATCCTGCTGCTTGTGACCTCTTACAAGGACTGTGTTTCTGCCCTACGAGAAGTTCCAGCTCAGCAGTCTATCCTCAAGACAGGAGTCTTCCTTTACTGAAGAGTTTATCTTCTTTGTGTTTGTTCCAGTTCTGTGTCATTGCTCGACAGACTGCCTGTGTTTATTCTTCATTAAAAGCTATTACAAGAACTTGCCTTTGCACTTGGATCCTCTGCTTCATCTGACAGAATTGTAACCCATGCACGTATTACAGTTGAACGGAAGCAATTGTTAATAGTCACAAGTTTAAATTATTAGTGTTTTTCTTATCTGTTGTTTTACTTAAAACAATATTGATTTAACCACTAAGGTCAGATGGATTACTGTCATGGTCACTGTGTGTGGTTTTTAAAGCATCTTTAGGACTCACAGAGATGGATTATTTGCCTAAAAATCTTAATTTGTGTTTACCTGTCCAGTAGAAAGAAAGTACTATGCATTTGGGACAGCATGAGGGTGAGTAAAAGATGAGAAGTTTTATTTTTGGGTGAACTATCCCCTTAAAAATCATATGCTCTTGGTATGCTAATCCAAGATCAGCATAGACTAATAAGAATAAAGTGCAACTTCTTGTGTACGTGTGAATTGGGTTTGTTTTAATCTAGAGCTCCAAAGAAATTAAAATATTTGCATAATATCAGGTGTCTGAAGATCAAGATCCCAGTCATTCAAAGGTGATGTGTCTGAACTAGGGATTTCAATGATTAATCGATGCTCGATTAATTGTCGATAAGAGATATAATCGATAAAAGCTATCGATGGTCGATTAAGGAGTTTAATTTTGGGGTGCGTGCGGCTCATGCGTAAAACACGTGCAAATGGCTGGGAGTGATGGTGAAGGGGCTGGATCTTACAAGAAAATTATTTACTATTGTACAAACTACGGTTTTAATATGATCCAATCTTTAAAAGTGCATCAAAACAGATACAGTACAAAGTTATTTTGTATTGAAATGTAATAAGTCATGTTCAATTATAATTTCCCTAGATAATTGTTGCATATCGGGCACTTCGCTTTGACAGGGCTGTAAATGCGAGCAGGACAGATATAGGCTATTCTTTCCTACAACTTGTTAATTCGTTCCTACGACATATTAATTTGTGGCAGCTGTCCATGTTTCATTAATTTGTTCCCAAGAAAACCCACAATTTAACTTAAATGCGGGAACAATTTAAGTTATAGTAATGAATTCTTAATTCATGGCCAATAAATCTTTAATTTCCCCCCAAACGTTTACCACAGTAAGAGATGCAAAAACACTGATTAAAAGTGAACAACAATAAAATAAACCTGCGAATCTAGAGGGTGAGAGAGTGAGGATTTGGGAAAAGAAACAATAAATAATATTACATTTGTGACCATTCG
Source organism: Gymnocypris eckloni scoliostomus (assembly GCA_027564155.1). Lineage (NCBI taxonomy): Eukaryota > Metazoa > Chordata > Actinopteri > Cypriniformes > Cyprinidae > Gymnocypris > Gymnocypris eckloni. Next base: position 11,323,839 of record CM050426.1, on the reverse strand, counting down.
GAAAAACCGAACACAAAGCCTCATATGGCTTGATTTAAATGTATGCGCTCGAACAGCATGAATCAAAAAGCATGGTAACGATGTAACATTTGCCTGCTAACCAATTATTTATCTTATTAACAAAGCTTTGTACCTCACTTGTGTCATAATACTCACATTAAAATGTTTCAAATGGGTAACAGTGTGTTTTGCTGTAGCAACGCCGGTGGTTCTGAAGCGGATCACTTACCGCACGTCTAGAGGTCTGCACGGGCTTAAAATTGAAGCCCGAACCCGGCCCGTACCCGAGATCGTCTGACCCGACCCGACCTGAGCGCACTGTTAGACTTTGCTGTAATTTTACAGTTACTTACTGTAAATAAGTCCAGTAAAATACCATATATATGATTTACGGTTAACTACTGTACACTGCATTATGGGTATTTTTTTATTAGGTTTACAGTAATTTACTGTATATGGGAGTTTGCAGTATTTTGCTGTAATTTTACAGTTACTTACTGTAAATAAGTCCAGTAAAATACCATATATATGATTCTGTTAACTACTGTAATACACACTGCATTATGGGTATTTTTATTAAGTTTACAGTAATTTACTGTATATGTGAATTTGCAGTATTTTACTGTTTACACAAAAGCAGTAGTGCTACTGTAAATGAAGAAGACAGGTTTCTCGAATGTGCTGCGGACATTTTAATAGGCCTAAAACATTACATTTACATTTAGTCATTTAGCAGACACTTTTATCCAAAGCGACTTACAAATGAGGACAATGGAAGCAATCAACAAAAGAGCAATGATATACAAGAGCTATGACAAGTCTCAGTTAGCTTTAGGCAGTACACCTAACAAGGTTTTTTATATAATAAATTAAAAGAAAACCGATAGAGCAGAAAAAGAATAGAGCAAGCTAGTGTTAAAGGCATTTTTTGCTTTTGTTAATTGTATGATAAACAAAAGAAAACAGAATACAAAAGATTAGAAATGCTACTGTTAGTTTTTAAAGCATAGAATTAGAATAGAGATTGCTAGAGTTAGAGGGTCAAATAAAGATAGAAGAGATGTTTTAATCCGATTCTTGAATTAGATCCAATTCGATTTCAATTGATTCTTGAAAACATCAAGACAATATGCACATATAGGCCTATTAAAATGTCATATGATAATGTTTTATAGTTTATAATCTTCGTTATAATCTTAGTTTATAAAAAAAATCATGAATCTGCATTCATTTTTCTCATTTTAAAATAAATTTAAAAACATCACACAATTAAAATCCACAATTGGGTTCCCACCGTTTTTCAAAATAGGCTATCGGAAAAAAATACAGACTGGTATAATTTTATTTTATTATTATTTTTGTAATGTCATGGTAATACACAAGTGGTGATACAAATGTAATTTGTAAATTATTAAAAACAAAAAAATATATATACATATAAACTTTACTTACACATCACAACATTTAAACTGTTACTCGCGTGCAAAGCCGCGCAACAACCTGGCAGAGGTTATATAAACTGAGGTTTGTGTCCAGTGCGCGCATAACGGACGTCCCTTATGAATGGATCGCCAGCCAGCTGCAGATTTTCCTGAGGTAAGTAGGCTACTTTTATTTATGTTTACAAACTTTCAACAAATTTATTGTATTAGTTATTTTTTGATCGTAAAGCATTACCAATATCAATTCAATAAAAATATATGAAGAAAGTAAATAATAAAATCGAATTTATTGGCTATGACAAACAGGACTGTTCGTTTTCCTCAAAAACTGCTGCTTTATGAAACCCATTAAATTGCCATACAGTTGACTTACTGCCTTTTCCAGTAGACGTACCGACTGTAATATTTACACGAATAATGGTTTTCCGTCTTTTTTACGGCCAGTTATGGTGTAGGCCTATTTTACTCGTCAATTAAATGAATAACCTTACCGTTAAATGCGTCTCAAAGGCTCTCTCTCGTGCGCTCTTAACCCCTTGCGCGCGCGCTCTCTCTCGTGCGCTGGTAACCCCTTGCTCGCGCTCTCTCTCTCTCTCTCTCTCTCTCTCTCTCTCTCTCTCTCTCTTTTCAGGGAACACACACAAGTTCAAGTTGCTTTACTGGCATTACATTTTAATTAAAGTATTGCCAAAGCATTTTAAGTATGTGTAAAATACAGAATATATTTACACCACCAAAGTAATAAAGGAGATAATAAATGAGTACAAAATAAGAGAGAGAAAAAACAGCAGACAGTATCTCTAACATATACATTACTTATAGCAATTCCAATTAAATGTAATTTCATGAAAAATTACAAATCATTATATAATTAAGAATCGTTCTTTATTATGGCTTCTTATTTGTTAATAGAAGGAAGGTCTATTTACATTTTCACAGTACCAGTAATTCAATTGTACATGCTGTTGTATGCTAAATATTCTCTTCTATCTTTTTTTTCAGTGTTGACTGTCATCTGATTGTGTAAGTGATAAATTTAGTAGTCAGCCTAGATCTGTGATTTATCATGTTCATAACATATGGTGATAGTCAATAATCACTGATGAAAATTATGTTTATTCTTTCTCTCTCTTTTGTGTCAGTAGGCAGGCACTACACCCTAAAGACTATTTTAAGGGCCACACCACTAAGCATCTTTGGCTTTGTAAGTATATGTTTTGACTTACTATCAGATACAGTATTTGACATTTTATTAACTGCATGTTATGCAACAAATAGAGTCATCAGAAATGTATTGTAAAGACATTAAAGAGATGATCAAAAAACAAAAAAATGATCAAACATCCCACATCTGTGATTTTCCATGTTCATAACATACAGATTAGTAAATAGTCATTGATGTAAAAAGTTTCACACAAACATATACAACATCTCTCGCATGTTCAGTGAAGTTTCCTCTTTTCCTCTCTTTTGCTTTTGTGTCCGCAGGCACTACCTACGAACAAAGGCTCTTTTAAGGGCCACACCAGAAAACAGAGAGAGAGAGTAAGGAATAGTTGGAGAAACGGACAAAGGTGGACCAACACATCCACAACACGTCGCAAAGCCACCAGGAAAAATTTAACACAAAAACAGAGCACATGCAAGTATATACAGATGCAAGTATTGCAGCTTGTGTTTTCAGATTTACAGTTACAATGTTACTAAAAGCAAAAACACTTTTACTTAGTGTACCTTTAACGTCATTGTACATTCAGGTAATTAATGGTGTTTTCTGACAAGGATGTGCAAAAATGTATACTATTTAAACAGAAACAATACTGGCAATAACTGCTGTTGCACAAGTTGTTACCTAAGTTGTTACATAAAGTATAACATAACGAGATAAACTAATTTCTCCCTCATTTTCCCTCTGTTTTGTTTCAGATCAGTCATCAGTGTTTTACCCGTATGGTGGCCAGCCAACTGGGATGCTTTGTTCATGTTTTTTGTTTAGATATTGTCATGATTTGTTGTTATGAATTCAGTTATATAGCCATCGGTGGCTTACCAGCATGGAGGCCAGCCAACTGGGATGCTTTACATGTTTGTTTGTTTTTTTGGTGTTGTTTTCTTTCGTTAATGTATTGTTAACACATTGTTATTATTTAAATGATATAAATTCCGTTCTATATATGATTTGTTATGAATTTAGTCCTATATATAAATATATGTATATATATATATATATATATATATATATTTGTAATGTTGCATCACAATGATTAAATAAATAAGTAAATAAAATAAATGTAATTGACAGTGACAGTGAATAAAATATACTGCTGTACATTGACTCAAGTTACTTCTTTGGAATTTATTAAATTCAATAGCATTCATGTAAAATATTCAAAATAAAGATATTGTATAATAAATATTGTAAAATTGCTGTAGCAATATACTGTAAAACTAAGTTGCGGTAAGGGTATTGTACTGTAAAATGATACCGCGGTAAGGGCATCATACTGCAAAATGAAACTGCGGTAAGTGCATCATACTGTAAAACACATTTACAGTTAAAGTACTGTAAAGGTACAGTTACAGTAACTTACTGGCAATAGTGCTGCCAGTAAGTTACCGCAAAAATACAATAAAAAGTCTAACAGTGCGGCACAGTTCAATTTAGAGCCCGAACTCAAAATATCCCCCCCACAACGAATAGCCAATAAAAAAAAAAATGCTGCATTTCACAATTGCATGCAACGGTCAGTAAACAAATACACAAAGAAACAGATTCATCAATGCTCGGCCATTTCACAAGGCAAAATAAAAACACTTACCAGTTATGAACGTTTGTGAACATCAGGTGCAGTGGTCGCATACATTCTGCTGAGTTTATGAAGATGACAATTCTTCCACCGTGCAAATTATGGTCATTTTAGTCAGTTAAGGTTCATCAACATTCATTAGTAAATCAGACACGGAGATGTAGTGCAGTATTTGAAATAATTAATCATTTATTTGAATTAATTTAATTAAAGTCGCCTATCGAAGCTATTTTACAAATAAAAGTTTCCGTGCTGTTTGTGCGCTGCGCAATCTATGAAATCTGTGTGCAATAATGTGTGAAAGCAGCGTAGCATCTGCATTTATAGTTTTGGTTTAGCTACAAATCAGAGCCTGAAGCTATACATTAAACATTAACCCGAACCCGACCCGAAAGAATTTCGGGACCCGCGGGCTCGGTTTGGGTAGCAGACCTCTACGCACGTCGCAGCCCCATGCGCCATACTTGCGTTTGGGATCATTTTATTTTAAAACCCTTAATATATTTGAAGCAAATAAATACACAATATTTTTAATTATATATTTATTATAATTTTTGCAGTAATAAATACATCAAAATTATACACCATTTATCATCTGTAATACCGTTGTGTAGCCATTAGAAGGCTGTATAGCATATATCCTTGACTGTGTATACCCTAGTTGCTGGAAACTGATGTCAGTCATAATTATTTGTATGTATTAGGTTTTGCATTTAGATATACTGTATATTTAGGCATTATTAAAGACTACTTTTTGTCAAAGTTTGTTTGTTTTCCCCCCCAAATGTTCATTTGAAGTGACCATTTTTGCATTATTATAACAGTTAAATCTGGACACAGAAAAAGCATAGTAAAAAAGCTTTACATTGATAAAGTTGACAGCGCATTTGTAAAATAGCATCGGTAATTGTCAGATAGAGTAAATTTAGTACTGTACATTACTCTATGTGCTGGGGGGAAATATGAACTAATTGAAGCAAATATGATCTAATTGAAGGCTATATTTGTATGTAGATAACCAGGTCCAGTAATGATTGGGCTAAATCAATACAACTTACCGCAAGTATCCTGATAACGACGATGATTGATGATAATGATGATATCATTCGCTGTGCTATTCCTAAGGAATCATTTCAACAATGTCCCCGATAGCACACGTATATCTCAGAGACGTCTATTTGATTTCTGCAAGACATATTTTTTAGAGTGTTTGCTCATCTGCAATACGTCTATTGGATGTTTCCTTGTAGATTTCAAATAGATTTCTATTAGATGTATTTAGGATGTTTATGATTTAGAATGTATGTAAAACTGACATCTGAAAGACATCTGTCATACGTTTGTAGACAGCAGATGATTTCCAGATCAAGAGATCTTTGACAGACATCTTGCAGACATACGTATGCTATCTGAGGTAGTGTAGCAGCAGAACAATACTGATAAAATAATAATAATACAAACCTTTATATATTATTTTATATCATTAAAATGAAATAGGAAGCTGCTAAGAGACGCTCACATCCACACTGGGGGGCGCAACACTGATGCCTTCACTTACAGGTCAAGAAGCTGTCAATCAAAAACTCAGTAGCCAATGAGAACACACCACTGCTAGCCCTGCCCCCACGAGAGATTTGTGCCAGAATGGAGAATGAAAACTTCAGAAGCGTAAACGAAAACTCTGGAAGCACATTTGTAAGTACAGATCAACGATTGAAAGTGGAGAAAACAGTCGCAAAACATGCAGTCAAAAATTTTGCATGCAATTTTTTTTCTGTTTTAAAGACATTTTATTCAGTTTCAAATTATATTTTACATATGTTTCTTGAAAAATGACATTCATTTTAATTGGCACAAAGTTAATCCCATATTTGTGAAGCAACTTTTGAAAGATCGCTACACAGGGCGCGAAATCAGACACAACGTATCTGTTACTACTGTGTGGATGCGCTTTACTTACAAAATAACGCTCATTAATATATCAGAGAAAATATTACAATGTTACATACTCAATAATTATCAACTTTACATCGCTTGTAAACACTATAAAACAGACGGAACGCATTTGTATTCATTCAAACACTTTAAAAGTGAAGACCATAAACCTTTCTTCAGCTGAAAGCGCGACGCAGACTGATTACGTCATATCACCAGAACAAAAAAAAAAGTCCTGCTCACATGCTGAAAGTGCATAGATATTTACATAAAGAAAACACATACTACTAATAAAACGTGTGTCAGTGGTATTCAGATTTTTATTATCGGTCAAATACATATTGAAATATATATGAGTGTTCCTGTGGCTCAGTAGTTAGAGCATTGCGTTAGCAGCGCAAAGGTTGTGGGTTCGATTCCCAGGGAACACATGTACTGACTAAAAAATGTATAGCCTGAATGCACTGTAAGTCGCTTTGGATAAAAGCGTCTGCTACATGCATAAATGTAAATATGAAGAAATAAAAAAAAATACATAAAAATAAATATTTACAAATTATATAAAAAAAAATGTCCTTAAGTATTTTTTTTTTTCAAATGTATTTAACCCTGCTAAAAAAATAGAAGCTCAATAGAAACCATCACAGAAAGTATAATGGTTTCCATTAAAATACCATTATAAACCATTAGCTTTTTTGTTTTGGCATTTTTCCAATAGGATTTAACATCCCACCAATAGAATCCATCACATACCAGTACACACCATTATATTTCCATTAAAACCAATACAATTCCCATTATAACCATTAAATCCATTACATTTTCTATTATGTTTTGGGCAGGGTTCTATTGCTTTTTTCAGCAGGGTCATTTATGTATGTATGACAACATTTATTTATTTCCATGTTTATTTATACATTAAAGTGTCCATTAAATAAAATAATCCATGTGACTTTCATGGTTTAATCCCAATTTTATAAAGCTCTCCAAATGTACCGGGTACAGTAATAAAGGGTCAACCTTCATTTTGAAGTGAACTAACCCTTTAATAATCAGTCAATATCAGCATATATCAGTTTTTTTTCTAGATCAATGAAAGTATTAAAAAGCAGTGTCTGTGGAGGAAGTGACAGAATCTGCGCTGTGGGTGTGTCAAGTTTTGTTTGAGGCAGAAGTCAATAATAAAACCTCAATTTTTTTTTTATCTTCTCCATTCATCAAGACTTTTAAAGTGGGTGAAAAAGTGTGGAGGCAAAATGTGAGGAGTTAACAACGTAAAGGTGGTAAATTCAAACCAAACTACTTTACTATTGTTCCACAGGAGGGAAAGACTGGACTATTATGCAAAGGAGTATTAAGAAGAGATTATATAGATTTCATCGGTGTGTGAGAGGCTTGAAATGAAAAAAAAGTATATGGACTCCTTTCAAAAATAGGGCTTTTCAAGATTGAAAGTACTTTGCAGACATTCATCGCACTGCACCTGATATGGAATTGGTTAAGCAAGGTTATATTTACTCACATGATATGTTAATAATAACTTTATCAAAATGAAATCTTTACTTTCTGAAAATTGTTCTGGAACACCACTTCAGTATTTTAAGTAAATAGCTGTTTTTAATTTAATCTACTAATTCAGATCTTTGTAATCATTATATAATTAGAAAATGTACTTTGCTTTTTTTGTTTCTATCAGGTCCTATATGCATCCCTTGGTTAAGAAATCGAACAAGGAGTCAGAGGGCAGAACAACAGCCATTGACACCTTCGAAATGAGCAGCATATGAAGCAGGAAAAGTAAAGGTGAGCATTTGATCCTGGTTACAACAGCAATATTTAGTTAAAGCTTTGCAGGAGTTTTACTGTTTTTTGACTCTGGGAGCTGTGTTGTCCGAAGCTCAGACAGGTGCATAGGCAAATTCATCCCAGGAAAGAAGGCCAGACAAAGAGTTTTCGGCATTGTAGTCCCCAATGAAAAAAACTTTACGTAATTAGAAAGAGAAACAAGACTTCAAGGTTAGTCAAATATTCACTGTGTTCGAAAATCGCATACTTCCCTACTACATAGTAGGCAAAAAGCAGTGGGCGAATAAATAAATATGCTTGAATCATAAGTATTTATAAAAGAGTAGGCGAGAATTAGTAGGCGAGTGCACAAATTTTCGCAAGATTCGGACGTACGTATAATTAAGTTGCATTTGAATATGCCTACTTACCTACTGTATAGTAGGGGAAAAGAGTTTATGAAGAAAGAAGTACGTTCATAAACTTAAGTATTCATAAAAGAGTAAGCGAGAAATCCCCAGATGTCCTACTTCTTCAGCCCAGATTCTGAAGTGTTCATCAGATGTAAACAGTACAGTTTATTTGTGATTTTGCAGCTCCAGTAAACACATGTATGTCACCTGAGTGGATTTACGTAAACCATATACATCTTAAAGACGATTACTAAATGCCTATTTAATACGAGACAGGAAAATACTTTAAAATAATTGCATATGAGCACATCTAATAGACATGAAATATACATACAGTGCTCAGCGTAAATGAGTACACCCCCTTTGAAAAGTAACATTTTAAACAATCTCAATGAACACAAAAACATTTTCCAAAATGTTGACAAGACTAAGTTTTATATAACATCTGTTTAACTTATAACATGAAAGTAAGGTTAATAATATAACTTAGAGAACAACATTTTCAGTTTTACTCAAATTAGGGTGATGCAAAAATGAGTACACCCCACTGAAAGTCTCTGGAGCAAAGCTAAATTTTAGACTACAAATGTCTAATTTAACAATAATTCAACCACAGGTGAGTCTAATTATTCATTACACAGGTGACAGTTGACTATAAAAGGGTGTTACTTAAAGAAAACCCCTTCCCATTTCATGCTGTCAGCAATGGAAGAGAAATGTCACAAGACCTGAGAAAGAAAATGATTTCTTTACACAAGAAAGGTGAAGGCTACAAGAAGATCAGCAAAGCTTTACTTATCAGTCAGAATACTGTAGCAAAAGTGGTACAAACATTTAAAAAGATGGAACTGCAACCATCTCACAGAGGCGTCAGGTCGTCACGGAAGTTAACACCTCGACAGGGCGTCTTCTGATGAGAAGGGTTGAAGAAAATCAACATGCAAGTTCACTGCAGTTATCTAAAAGTAGAAAGCCAAACTGGGGTGACTATTTCCCGTGACACAATACGGCGTACACTGCAGAGGAATGGCATGCATGGGTGCGTCCACGAAAGAAGCCTCTCCTAAAGCCCAGGCACAAAAAGCCCGCCTAGAGTTTGCCAGGGCCCATGCTGACAGAGATGAAGACTACTGGGACTCTATACTCTGGAGTGATGAGACCAAGATAAATGTTTTTGGAACTGATGGCTTCAAAACTGTATGGCGTCAAAGGTGAGGAATACAAAGACAAATGCATGGTGCCTACAGTGAAACATGGTGGTGGCAGTGTCCTTATGTGGGGCTGCATGAGTGCTGCTGGTGTCGGGGAGCTGCATTTCATTGATGGCATCATGAATTCGCAAATGTACTGCTCTATACTGAAGAGAAGATGCTACCATCACTCCGTGCCCTTGGTCGTCGTGCACTTTTCCAACATGACAATGATCCTAAACACACATCTAAGGACACTGTTGGATTTCTGAAGAAGAACAGGGTGAAAGTGATTCAGTGGCCAAGTATGTCTCCTGATCTGAACCCAATCGAACACCTATGGGGAATTCTGAAGAGACAAGTTGAGCATCACTCTCCATCCAGCATCCAATCTCTAAAAGAGGTCATTCTTGAAGAATGGAAAAAGATAGATCTGGCAAAACTGAAAAATGTGTAATCTAAGTAATATTATTAACCTTACTTTCATGTTGTAAGTTAAACAGATGTTATATTAAACTTAGTCTTGTCAACATTTTGGAAATGGTTTTCGTGTTCATTGAGATATTGTTTAAAATTTTACTTTTCAAAGGGGGTGTACTCATTTACGCTGAGCACTGTATGAGTGAGTGATGTATTTGTGTTATTATGTAGAATTCACTGTTGTCAACACTGCTTTACATGAATGTAAGTAATGTAAATATAAAAACATCTACATGAAGTTACTAAAAGTAAATTATCTATTTTATATGTCCATTAGTGTTGTTGATAAACTGAGGAGCATTTGTGTTGCATAAAAAGTGTGTTAACACATCAGAAGCTACCTCAACATGTAAGAGCAGTATTGAGTAGATAAATCACAGAGAGGACTGACTCTTGTCTGGATGTTACAGGGACAGATGAGACACACCTGTATTTATCCAGTGAAGAGTGACTGATGAAGGCATGCTGCCATCAAAGGCTCTCAGTGAGTACAGTACAGCAGCATCCTGAAAATGATACAATTCCATGGATGAGACGCTCCATCACTGCTCCTGCCCTTACTGTCTTATCAGTTAAAATTACAACTCAATATAATGGCTCCAACAGGGACAGTTTATGAAAAAGTCAGTGAAAGTGATTTTGTGCCTCTTTGGGATGGCAAAATAAGCGCAGTTCACTTGCAGAACATAAACATCTAGAGGCACATAAATCTGAAGTAATTTAGGTAAAGGGGTGCAGAGCCAGTGGTGGATTTGTAGGCAAACATTAATGCTTTGAATCTTATGCAAGCAGCTATTGGTAGCCAGTGAAAATTGATGAACTATCAATGAACAGAGATATGACGTGCATTCTTTTTGGCTCATTAAAGATTAATCGTGTAATGATTTATGTTTGTTTTGAACCAAATCAAATAATGGTAAATTAAGAACAAATTTTTGGGGGGGGCTCAAACTTTTATTAAGTTTTACAGAAAGATATTAAATAGACATCTGTCACAGTGCACACAGCAATGATGAACGAGGAACACTGAGACGAGGATAAACTCAAAATAATAGTCTTTAATTTAAACAAGGCATGGCAAGACAAGGCAAGGTAGACACAGACAGGAACACCGGGGAGTAACGAGTAGACCAGAACAAATCAAACTGAACAGACAGGACTATAAATATACAGGATAATCATAGATAATAAGATGAACACAACTGAACAATAATTAACTAATAATGACACTAAACAAGGACAGGAAACAAACCAAATATGGAAAAACGAGGCGGCAACACATGACACAAACGACACAGGACTGACAATATCAATAGAAAATATTGCTGCAAGCAGCAATTCAATTCAAGATTATTTGTATAGCGCTTTTTACGATACAATCATTGCAAAGCAACTTCACAGGAAATTAAGTTTCTAAAATAGATTTATATTAGAAACTCAATATAATTAACTTATGGCAAAATTGGGTTAATTCAGTATAATTGCTGATGGTTGGCTTCCTCTGAGGTCCTCTAATTTAGGACCTGTCTTTAATCTAGATTTAAATAGAGAGAGTGTGTCTGAACCCTGAACGTTTTCAAGAAGGCTATTCCAGAGTTTGGGAGCCAAATATGAAAAAGTTCTACCTCCTTTAGTGGACTTTGCTATCCTAGGTACTACCAAGAGTCCAGAGATTTGCGACTTTAGGGAGCGGGTTGGATTGTGGCATGATTGAAGACTAGTTAGGTACGCAGGAGCTAAATCATTTAGGGCCTTATAGGCAAGTAATAATATTTTGTAACTGATACAGAACTTAATAGGTAGCCAGTGCAGTGACTGTAAAATTGGAGTAATATGATCATATTTTCTTGACCTGGTAAGGACTCTAGCCACAGCATTTTATACTATCTGTAGCTTGTTTATTGAAGATGCAGGACAACCACCTAACAGTGCATTACAGTAGTCCAGTCTAGAGGTCATGAATGCATGAACTAACTTTTCTGCATCAGAAACACTTAACATGTTCCGTAGCTTGGCAATGTTTCTAAGATGGAAGAATGCTGTTTTTGTAACATGGGAAATGTGATTTTCAAAAGATAGGTTGCTGTCTAATATAACACCCAGATTTTTGACTGTAGAGGAAGTAACAATACATCCGTCTAGTTGCAAATTGTGATCCAAGAGATTCTGTGTACTGTTTTTATGTCCAATAAGTAATATCTCTGTCTTATCTGAATTGAATAGGAGAAAAATTGTTGGTCATCTTTTATATTTTTAATGCACTACGTTAGCTTAGATAGTTTAGAAGTTTCATCTGGTCGTGTTGAGATATATAGTTGAGTGTCATCAGCATAACAATGGAAACTAATCCCGTATTTTCTAATAATATTACCAAGGAGCAACATGTATAATGAAAATAGCAGAGGACCTAGGACAGATCCTTGTGGTATTCCATACTTTACTGGTGATAATTGAGATGCCTCCCCGTGTAAATAAACAAAGTGGTACCGATCGGACAGGTAGGATATAAACCATCTTAATGCCTGCCCTTGAATACCTGTATAGTTTTGTAATCGATCTATGAGTATGTCATGATATATAGTGTCGAACGCAGCACTAAGATCAAGTAAAACTAGCAATGAGATGCAGCCTTGGTCTGACGCAAGAAGTAAGTCATTTGTAATTTTAGCAAGTGCAGCTTTTTGTGCAATGACGGGGCCAAGCACATCAGCGGCAAAATGAGGAGCTAAGCATAGAATGGAGCATCAGAATGACTGCAGAAATGAGTAATTTAAGCCATTTTGAGATTATTGTAGTCCAAATGGCTGAAAAATCATTTAAAACTAGTAACATGATTGAATGAATTTTCACTTTTGACCAACAGGTGGCACCGTTATCAAATCGATGTGGTGTGTTCTGTGTGAGGTGACATGGCACACACAAAGTTTGGTGTCAATATGCCAAGCATTGCAGAGATACAGCCTCAAGGGTAATTTAGGCATCGTGCCTCAAATTCGTTGCTGTGGTATGCGAAAACCATTTTGTCTATCAACACAAAATCCAAAAAAGTTTTGTCAGCATGGTCTGAAGATGAAATGATTCGATCTTGGTTAAAATCTGACAAACGGTTGAGGAGGAGATCGAAAAAGTAGGTTTTCAACATAAATCAAAATGGCGGACAGGAAGTTTGGCTTACTATGACATAATTGATATGTTTGTTGTCGGCATGACCCAATAAATAATTTGAGACCAGTTTCATTACAATAGGCTAGTGCAATCAAAAGTTATTAGCATGTTTGGAAATGTCATTATTAATAATTGATGGATGGTTTATTACTCTTGACCAAAAGGTGGCGTTGTCACCAAACTGATGTGGCGTGGTCAGCATAAGGTAACAATATCACATACAAAGTTTAGTGTGAATATGTCAAAGTTTCGCTGAGATACAGCCTCAGAAGCGGTTTGGCATCTTTCTAGCAAATTCGTTGATAAGCTAAACAAAAAACGTTTCGTATATCGACACGAAATACATAACTTTTTGCCAGCATGGCCTGAAGATGATAAGAGTCAAATTTGGTGAAAATTGAACTAACAATCTAGGAGGAGTTCGAAAAAGTAGGTTTGCAACATGAATCAAAATGGCGGACAGGAGTTTAGCCAATTATGGTAAAATTGATAACGATGTTCTCGGCATGAACCAAGGAATCAATCAACACCAGTTTGATTAGAATAGGCTAATGTAAGCTAAAGTTATTAGCATTTTTTTAAATTTCATTATAACTTTTGACCATAAGGTGGCGCTGTCCCCAAACTTTTGAGTACATCAGGGCATGGTGCCAAAGAAACATACTGAGTTTTGTAACAATATGTCAATGCGTTCGTAAAATACAGCATTTTTACAAAAAAAATTAAACATGGCTGATGCCCAAAATGGCTGATGTGGTAAAATTGGACATGGTTCGACTCGGCATGATGCACCGAATCTAAAGAGACGAGTTTTGTGATTTTTGGCCTAACCATTGACAAGTTATATGCAAAAATATGCATTTTTCATATCTCCTGACCACTAGATGGCACAGCACCGAAACACTGCAGGTAGCCTCAGGTCATGCTTTTTATAACACCCACCAAGTTTAGTCTCAATACGCCAAACCCTTGCGGAGATATAGCCTCAGATCCATTTTTGCGTGCTTTTTGATGAATTCCTTAGTGTGGTATTCAAGAACGCTTGGATGAATTGACTTTAATACCATGAATTTTTGCCACCATGGTCTGTAGATGATCTGAGCCAATTTTGGTTAGAATCGGACGAACCGTCTAGGACGAGTTCGACAAAGTAGGTTTTACAAACAATTGAAGATAGCGGAAAAAATGTCTCAGGTTACGTAACCATGGTTCCCCGAGTGGGGAACGAGACACTGCGTCACCTAGGGGTCGCTATGGGGAACGCCATCAGCATGACTCGTGTCTGAAGCATACATATAAAAACACCACCTGTTGGCTGGCGACAGCCTATGACGTCACTACCGGCGCGACCACAGTATAAGGGGCGCCGGGAGAATACATCATCCACTTCTTCATCTGAAGCTTGCTTCCAAAACATGGCATACAGCCTAGGGGACGCAGTGTCTCGTTCCCCACTCGGGGAACAATGGTTACATACTTAACCTGAGACATTTCCCATCATGGGAACTTCGAACTGCGTCCCTTAGAGGTCGCTATGGGGAATGATATACCCACGCCACCATGCTGAGGAGAGCGCAAGCCAATTTCATGCAAAAGGCGAGCACTAAGCCAACTCCACCAGGCTAAGGGAGTTGTCCCTGGGACGGTTGACGGCTGTCAGTGATATTATCCCCTTCGGCCAAAGACCCGATCTGCATACCCTGCCCAGGGTAGAGCTTAAAGGCTTTGAATCAGAGAAATATTCTTTTAAGGGGATATGGCCAAGCACCTAGTGGTAGTAACTAGGTCCTGGCTGGTCACCCAGGGGCTATCGGTTTCTCTGCACAAGCTTGCTGAGGGAACTGTCTCCACAGACCCTTTGGTAGCGATACAGTGTTCAAACCCAAAATATTGGGACAAAAAGGTAGAGTGGGGCCCAAGGCACAAACCGGGGCCTGACCAACTCAAAGAAAGGGCACGAAGCTACAGCGCGTAACCCTACAGGTTTTTAGAAAGAGTGCAGAACACTTGATGTGCGATTTTACCACTGGGTGGATTTTAGAAAGTGCACAGAGCCTTAGCGTGTGCACTTACCATATTACATGGATTTGGCGACGTTCTATGACAGTCTTGGAGAGAGGAGAACTACTCATTCCTCAGAATGAGAGGGAACTCAGACGCTCAGAAGGGAGCGGCATGCTCATAGGTGACCCTCTATGTGAGGGGAGCAATGCTAGCTCTACCAACAAGGAGCTCTGGAGAGCGGAGAACTCATTCCTCAGAATGAGAAGGAATTCAGATGCCCGGAAGGGAGCGGCATGCTCATAGGTGACCCTCTATGGTGAGGGGAGCAGTGCTAGCTCTACCAACAATGCTCAGAAGGGAGTGGCATGCTCATAGGTGACCCTCTATGGTGAGGGGAGCAATGCTAGCTCGACCAACGAGGAGAACGACCTATCACAGAGCTCTGGGGAGCTGAAAATCATTCCTCAGAATGAGAGGGAACTCAGACGCTCAGAAGGGAGCGGCATGCTCATAGGTGACCCTCTAAGGTGAGGGGAGCAATGCTAGCTCTACCAACAAGGAGCTCTGGAGAGCGGAGAACTCATTCCTCAGAATGAGAGGGAACTCAGATGCCCAGAAGGGAGTGGCATGCTCATAGGTGACCCTCTATGGTGAGGGGAGCAGTGCTAGCTCGACCAGCAAGGAGCTCTGAAGAGCAGAGAACTCATTCCTCAGAATGAGAGGGAACTTAGACGCTCAGAAGGGAGTGGCATGCTCATAGGTGACCCTCTATGGTGAGGGGAGCAATGCTAGCTCGACCAACAAGGAGAGCAACCTATCACAGAGCTCTGGGGAGAGGAGAACTCATTCCTCAGAACGAGAGGGAACTCAGACGCTCAGAAGGGAGCGGCATGCACATAGGTGACCCTCTAAGGTGAGGGGAGCAATGCTAGCTCTACCAACAGAGCTCAGAAGGGAGCAGCATGCTCATAGGTGACCCTCTAAGGTGAGGGGAGCAACACTAGCTCTACCAACAAGGAGAGCAACCTAACATGAAGGCATGAAGAGGCCTAGCAACCTGAGGATGCTGAATGACAGCTCTGGAGAGCGGAGAAGCCAACTCTCAGTATGAGAGGGAACTCAGACGCTCAGAAGGGAGCAGCATGCTCATAGGTGACCCTCTATGTGAGGAGAGCAATGCTAGCTCTACCAACAAGGAGCTCTGGAGAGCTGAGAACTCAATCCTCAGAATGAGAGGGAACTTAGACGCTCAGAAGGGAGCGGCATGCTCTTAGGTGACCCTCTATGGTGAGGGGACCAATGCTAGTTCGACCAACGAGGAGAGCGACCTATGATTGAGCTCTGAGGAGCGGAGAACTCATTCCTCAGAATGAGAGGGAACTCAGACGCTCAGAAGGGAGCGACATGCTCATAGGTGTCCCTCTGTGGTGAGGGGAGCAGTGCTAGCTCGACCATCAATGAGCTCTGGAGGGGCGGAGAACTCATTCCTCAGAATGAGAGGAAACTCACACACCCAGAAGGGAGCGGTATGCTCATAGGTGACCCTCTATGGTGAGGGGAGCAATGCTAGCTCTACCAACAAGGAGCTCTAGAGAGCTGAGAACTCAATCCTCAGAATGAGAGGGAACTTAGACGCTCAGAAGGGAGCGGCATGCTCATAGGTGACCCTCTATGGTGAGGGGAGCAATGCTAGCTCGACCAATAAGGAGAGCGACCTATGACGGAGCTCTGGGGAGCGGAGAACTCATTCCTCAGAATGAGAGGGAACTCAGACACTCAGAAGGGAGCGGCATGATCATAGGTGGCCCTCTAGTGAGGGGAGCAATGCTAGCTCGACCAACAAGGAGAGCGACCTATCACAGAGCTCTGGGGAGCGGAGAACTCATTCCTCAGAATGAGAGGGAACTCAGACGCTCAGAAGGGAGCGACATGCTCATAGGTGTCCCTCTGTGGTGAGGGAATCAGTGTTAGCTCGGCCATCAATGAGCTCTGGAGAGCGGAGAACTCATTCCTCAGAATGAGAGGGCACTCACACGCTCAGAAGGGAGCGGCATGCTCATAGGTGTCCCTCTATGGTGAGGGGAGCAATGCTAGCTCGACCAACAAGGAGAGCGACCTATCACAGAGCTCTGGGGAGCAGAGAACTCATTCCTCAGAATGAGAGGAAACTCACACACTCAGAAGGGAGCGGTATGCTCATAGGTGACCCTCTATGGTGAGGGGAGCAATGCTAGCTCGACCAACAAGGAGCACACCTAGCCTGGATCTAGTATCGACGAGTGAGGTAATCACTGCGATAGCCGATAGCCTTTAGAAATGGATAGTACTCATCCATTGGTTCCTGCGCATGAAAGGTCATTTCTTGGAAACATAGAACTTAACCTAAAACATCATAAGTCCAGTATAGAGACTTCAATGTGAAGCGCAGGAAGTTTCCACCTAACCTCGATCAGGTGGAGTTAACGGTGGTTGCAGGGGAATTAGAGAGGAATAAGAGGGCAGATGCCCCCTAAGGGAAAGGAGTAGATGTTCTTACCTCCCTCAGATTTTGCCTCTCTCTGACCCGCGCCTCTCTCTAGCCCTACCCGCAGGTGGGGGAGGGGCACGAGTCGCGAGACTAGCCTTCTGAGCCCATCTCTGATCCCCAGACCGAGATGGGCTAGGACCCCTGGTTGTTCGGGCTCAGACCTGGACTTTATGGAAAACCCTTATCCAGGTCTTTCAGCAGATCAGTCTGGTACGCCTGCAGCACCGCCATAGTGTGCAATGAAGCGACGGTCTGACCTGCTGCTGCATTTGCCCTGCCATTTAAGCAAGATTCAGGGGCTTAGATGGCAAGGAGGGAGCCTTGAGAGAGGATGTCTCACCCACAGAGAGATAGCTGGCTATCGTCTCTTGCAAGGCGGCATCCCCTCATAGCCATTTTCATGCATCCCCTCAATGTCAGCATAACTAGTATGCTGAAACCTATGAATGTGAGAAAAAATAGCTTTTTCCACTCCTTCTCAACCCCCACATGAAGATTTAGGAAGAAAGGAAGGCTCGTCGAGCTGGGGGTTTATGGCCAGAAAGATTATTTTATGATCCATAACCTCCAATAACTCGTCATATGCAGTGCAGGAGGATTGAGAGAGTTCAGTCTCAACTTCCTCCTATTCTTCCTGGGCATAACCCAGCAGAGCACTAGCCGCTGAATCTGATGATGTCAGAAAGATCGCATCATCACAATCCAGCAGCTCACTCTCGTTCTCGGCCGACGCGCGCGAAAAGGGGCGGTCCCTCTCTAACTCATCGGCCAGATCCAACTGCGAACCCCACAATTTCATCCGCCTCTGTGCCTCGGCAGTGGTGGGTCCCGGATCGCGGGAAGCAGACGATGATGCTGGGTCTTTGCCCAAACAAAAGACGCAAAGATTGTGTGTGTCATCGGGTGTCAAATAACGAGGACACGGATCCACACACTTCTTAAACGCCTTGCTAGTGCTCGCCATGATAATAGAGAAAACTGTACTCTTACCAGATTGCACGCTTCAAACAAAGCAGTCAGTGAAGGCGAGAAGTGGATGATGTATTCTCCGGGCGCCCTTATACTGTGGTCGCGGTAGTGACGTCATAGGCTGTCGCCGGCCAACAGGTGGTGTTTTTATATGTATGTTTCAGACACGAGTCACGCTGACGGCGTTCCCGATAGCGACCCCTAGGGGATGCAGTTCGAAGTTCCCATGAAGGGGAACTAAACTTTATGATTATTTAATTTTGGACTTGATTCGACTTGGCTTGAGCCAAGGATTCAGAGGAAAAACATATATTCATTTTGTGGCTTACGGTTCAAAAGTTATTAATATAAATATGAGTGAAACTTTGGACAAGCGGTGGTGCTAGAGAGTTTAATAAGAACACTAACGGATACAATAGATGCCTACACCTTCGGTGCTCGGCCCCTAATAAAGCGCAACACACTAAACTTTTTCATTTTAAATAACATCCCACCCACCAACAGTGACCATTTAAAAGAATAAAAAAGTCCCCCACTCACACTGTATCACATTAAGTACAACCTAGTAGGGATGGCTCGGTACATGTATCGGTACCATTCGGTTCTCTGACAAATTCCAAATGGAAGTGATCATCCCTATCCCATTGGAGTGGGGACTTTGGAGTGAGCAGGGCACGTGCATGCCATTATGTAGTCGTTTGAAATGCACTGAAAAGCAGATTCCCTAAAGACACCGGCATAAAAAAATATACATTTGATATTTTAACAAGTTTTATAAATATTAGTTTTTATAGATTATCATATTTTAAAAACGTTTTAACATAAAAATGTATGTTTATTTACAACAGTTATGCTAACAACAATAAAAAGGCATTAATGACATTAAAACAGCGAATCTGCTGACGGACACCGTGCTGCGATGTCACTGGAACATGCCAGCTGATGATAATGAGGAAATGACATCGCTCCCTTCGCCAAGTGCATTTCAAACGACTACATAATGGCACGCACGTGCCCTGCTCACTCCAAAGTCCCCACTCCAATGGGATTAATTTATGCAAAAATAATTACATAAAATTCCACAAAGCAAGTACAATGTAAAGACATTTAAAACAAGTCACTTTAACAAGTCCTTAATTTAAAAAAAATATCTTTAACAAGCTGAAATCATAATGCATTCTTGGCACTGATAGGTCAATGTTTGCAATGTCCAGGAAAAAATACATCCAATGTGTCCAAGCTAATGAATGTGGAGATGGTCAATGTAAGGCAAGCATTTTCTTTGCTGCAGTTAATCCAGAGAATTTTTTTTTTTTCTGAGACCCAGAGAAACTGAAAGATGAGTAATTTAAAAGCAAAAGCTTAGGACAGCATAATGTGTCGACTTCTAGTATGTCCTTCAGAGTCATACCGGTTTCCAAAAATTATTAACTTCAGGGCAAAACATATGTTTGTATGTGCATATATAGTTTCTTCAGAAATTACAAATATAAGATGAGGATAGCTTCATTAAAAAACATTTCCAAGGAGTGAGATACGAACCATTTTGGAGTAAATTAATTGATGATTATTGAATCCCAACAGATATTGTCATTATGGTTTTCTGTATCCATACCATATATATCTCTGTACCAGATGTTCAAAATGAATAACTGCTTATATGAGGCTACCAAACACAACAAATACAATGCATATAGTATACCTGTTATGTTATAATTGGGCCGAAACACTGTTTCACACTCTTCAACAGGATATTACAATAAATTCCATATGAACTTAAATTGAAATTTTTGAAGCTTGGACCAGTAATCCGTGCGTGGTGAAATTAGTATCATAGTAGATAAAAAATTAATTAAGAACAGTTTTTTTATGTATGCTAATGGCTCAATAAAATAAGAAATCCTCTGTAGTGCAGTTTTAACAGCATAGAACAAACAGTGGATGGCTTTTTAAACAGACTGTGAAATAAGCCACTAAGTTTAAGACACTAAACTTAGCTGCAGTAGTCTCCATTATAGTCACTAGCGATTCAGAGAGAAGTGGCCACTTAAGCTGCCCTCTCATTAACCAGCAATAATACAATAAAATAACTGATTGAAGAGTTCTATATTAAAGTATATATATACTTATCCATATATAAAAAATATATATATATATCCAAAAGTACTGGGTAACCCCCTTCTAATGAATGGTTTGACTACTTTAGTAATTTCCATGAGTACAAATCTTAATGTTTAATCATATAAAGATATTCCAGGGAATTGTGTGCTTCTAATTTTATAGCAACAGTTTGGACAGGACTCTTTTCATTGGATGACCCAATACTTTTGGCAAAATAGTGTATATATATATATATATATATATATATATATATATATATATATATATGTGTATATATGTATGTAGTTCTTTAGGAGGTATGAAAAACGTTATGCAATAATTAGCTTTTTAGCTTAGTGCTATTTTTATATAATAGCTGTCTCAATAACACACTATAACTGATTGATTTGGCCTAATTTCATTAAATTCTCAAAACATTCATCAAAACTTTTCCAAACTATTTATTTAAAAACAAACAAAAAATGTTCTCAATATTTCCTGCAAAACTCTAAATGCCCTCATATAGCAAAGGTTTAATCAGGGTGATAATCACTTGGCTGAGTTATAGCCGGTCAAAGTTTAAAATTTGGGGGCCTGTATCACCGGATCTAAGAGGCCTATCAACTTAGGGATAGTTGTGTTGGCTAGGTGTCCCGAAGCCCCAATATCCTCCCCTCCAGCCTAGACTGAGTTATAGCCGGTCAATAATTCAACTTTAGGGGCCTGCATCTCCGGCCTCCAGGAGTCCATCGACTCTGGGAAGGTGGCATTTGATACAGGCCCTGGATCTCCAATATTGCCCAAAGCTTGGTGAAGTTTTTCCCCTCCTAGGTAGAGTTATTGCCGGTCAGACTTCAACTTTCGGGGGCCTCTATATCTGGCTTATAACCCTACAATTCATTAGAAATAATCGATATGACATTTACTGAGTGAGCCTTTGAGTGTTTAATTAGGGTTGGTTAGGTACGCAAATAAATTAAAATAATGACTTGTTATTCAATAATTTGTCTCCTCTGTCTCTCCTCGTCATTTTTATTTTCTTTGCGTACAAAAAGTTTTCCCGATGCCTCATAATGTTCAGGTTTAACCACTGATGGCAGATGGACTATTCTGCCGATGCTTTTTTATACTTTTCTGGACCTCAACAGTGTTACTTGGCAGTCAATGGGACAGTCACAAGCTTCCCGGTTTTCATCCAAAATATCTTAAATTGTGTTCCGATTACCAACAAAGCTTTTACGAGTTTGGAACGACATGGGTAAGTGAATAATGACAACATTTTCATTTTGGGGTGGAGTGACCCTTTAATTGAGGCAAGTGAGGCCGGCAGTTATTTGTTGTTGGTTCTTTTATGACCTCCAGGTTGAGTCGTCATTGTGCTCTTGGAGTAATTTTGGTATGCCGGCCACTCCTGGATAGGGCTGGGCGGAAAAATCGAGTTTGTACGATAAATTTAGTAGTAGTAGTAGTAGTAGTAGCCCTTTATTGTCACTAGTACAAGTACCAGCGAAATTAGCCATCAACCTGTCCATACATACACAACATACATATGACAACGGGGTAGACAGAACAGGAGACAGGGTATTTAGAAAATACAGCTTTTTACATGAGGAGAGAGAGGAGGAAAAAAATTTTTTAACCCCCAGACTATGCTCCATTTGGAGTACAGTCTGAGAACAGAAAAAAAAAAACACCTCAGCACAAAAGCACATATACCATAAACAAGCACCATCCTCACAATACCTGTGTCCATCTGTTACGGGTGTCTTATTTCAGAGGCAGTTGAATGGGGAGATGTGTAATGTCTGTATATTTTCTGTTGTTATTGCAAGTGTTATGCTCTTCACTTCTGTTTCTCTCAGGGTGGTGAAACCAGGCGGCCTTGCAGCCAGGTGCGCGGAGTGCAGTGAGCCAGAAAGGATGGTTGATGACTTTTGCAGAGGCGAACAGCTGCAAAAGCCTGTTTGGAAGTTTCCTCCACAGCTCATTCTCTTTGTCCATTCTGATCTCTGAAATCACCAAATTTCACTTCCAAAGCAGCGAGTTTCATCATGATGGTATCCATATTCCGGTTTATAGTCTCAGTCTCATTGCTGACCGCTCTTCCCACAGCTTCAATCAAAGCGGGCAGGAGGAGACTTTGAACAGCTGTTCCGTCTTCTGAATTTTTCGATAACCCAGGGTAAAGCCTAATCCAATCAGCAGAATACCTGTTATCATGGTGCCGAAAAGGTAGATATCTTCAGCGTCCTCCACGGAAAGAGGACGCTGTTAAATATTCTTTATAAGCTATATGATATAAGGCAATACCATTTATATCAATAGACAGTAGTTTGAAACAAGCACATTTGAAAATATAGCGGATTACAAAGACTGAGCTGCTGAGGAGAAAGTGCATAATACAATTTGTTCTAAACATGTAACAAGCTTTAAAAAAACTTGTAAGATATTTAAGTCAATGGTTTTCAGTTTAAAGCGGCTCAGACAGAAAGGCTGCATGTGACGCTGATAGAGACTCGCACTATTTAATGTGTTTGAGATGTGCTGTTTTCCTAAATGCATATACCTTACATTTCACAGGTATCTTCTGTAGGTATCTCACAGGTATCTGTCTGTAAATGTTAGAACGCAATGGAAAATTTCAATTTTGCTGTCAGAAGTAGTGCATGGGCCTTCTGCTTTGAGATTCTTCATTAAATTTCCCAGACTTCATTTAGAACAAGTCCGCCACGCGCATGCAAGCCAAACAGACGCTAAATAATTCTGACTAAAATATAAATTTTTCTGAAATATTTGTAGTTAATGAGCAATAAATGTGACATATGTCGAACTTTAAACCTACAAGTAAATGTATTTGTATGATAGCACTCATTTTAAAGTGTAATGGGGTAATCAATATCAATGCCTTTTTACTCAATTAGTCTGTTTTAATTTTAATTTATATTTTAGTAAATTTAACTTCTGCTTTAAAAGCATTATTTAACATAGACTGCAATGTTAGAATGTAGTGTGATTGTAACCCTTTTTTAACAATGTATGTCTATGGTTACATTCACTTTATTTGTTTAATCCAAATACAAAAGCTTAGAAAATACTGAAATATATACCATAAACCGCAAATCAGCCAAAAAACATAGAGATATTAATTAATGGTGCTTGCCATATATGGCAGGCAACATTAGTGTTATCCGCCATTTCCAAATTCCACTTTTTTGCGCTACTCCTCCCGCAGTTTTTGTCACAGAGCCATGAATGAGGTGTCAAGCGTGCGGCCGTCGAAGAATGGTGTGCTACGATCGAGTGCGATGTTAGCCCCAGGGGCGAAAATAGCGAAAATACGCATAGACTTAACATTGCGAAAAACTTTGGCGCTCAGAGGTGGATTTCACAGAAATGTGAAATTTGCCACATTTGAAGAGGCTGGCAGGCTCTGTAAGACCATACCTCAAAATGGGGTAAAATTTGCACCCCTAGGGGGCAGGAGCGTCCCAAAGTTGCCCCATAGAAACCGCTTTTCAATTGAACATAACTCTGGATCACAGTGTCATAGAGACAAGGGGGCGGGCTCATTTGACTCAGACGACCAATCAGCATCTCAGGATCATTGTGAAGCTATCAAGCCACGCCCCTAGCAACCATTTAGAGCACCTTAGCAACACGTCCCATAGACTTCCATTGAAAGAGATCAAAGGGATATCTCAGGATAGAAGTGTCATAGAAACATGAGGGTGGGCTCGTTTGACTCGGGGCAGCAAGCAGCCAATCCTGAATCACCTCAACACTCACTGGCCACGCCCTAGCAACCATTGTCGAGCACCTTAGCAACCAAAATTCACAGAGGAATATCTTCCATTCTGAATGTCACAGGCGTGGGAGTTGGTTTATATCATTCATACTGACAAGAAGCCTTTGGAGCATCGTGATTGCTAGCTGCCAAGCCACTCCCTAGCAACCAAACAGAGTACCCTAGCAACCGTTTTGAAAGACCTATATCTCTGCATCAGAACATCGTATAGAGATGGGGTTGGTTTATACATTCACACTGACTTTGGAGCTTCATGATTGGCAGCTGCTCTCCCCTAACAACCAAACAGAGTACCCTAGCAACCGTTTTGCAAGACCAATATCTCTGCATCAGAACATCGTATAGAGATGGGGTTGGCTCTTTTGACTCATTATAGCAAACAGGACTTGCTTACATGCTACACATGCTAGCAGTGAATAGCTACATGCTAATAGCGCTTAGCTAAGTCTAAATCATGCCAATAAAATGCTACAAACTCCATAGTAACCATCTGTGACAACTACCAACCACCTAGTAACACCATAGCAACCACCCAGATTACCCTAGCAACCGCCTAGCAACGCCCTAGCAACCACCCAGAACACCCTAGCAACCACCTAGCAACACCCTAGCAAACACCCAGAACACCCTAGCAACAGCCTGGCAACCACCCAGAACACCCTAGCAACCACCTAGGCAGCCTAGCAACCACCCAGAACACCCTAGCAACCACCTAGCAGCCTGGCAACCACCCAGGAACACCCTAGCAACGCCTGGCAGCCTAGCAACCACCCAGAACACCCTAGCAACCACCTAGCAACCATCCAGAATACCCTAGCAACGCGCATAACAACCCTAGCAACCACCCAGAATGCCCTAGCAACAGCTGGCAACCACCGGAACACCCTAGCAACCACCTGGCAACACCCTAGCAACCACCCAGAACACCCTAGCAACCACCTAGCAACCGCCTGGCAACCACCCAGAACACCTAGCAGCCGCCTGGCAACCGCCTGGCGCCCTAGCAACCACCCAGAACACCCTAGCAACCACCTAGCAACCATCCAGAATACCCTAGCAACCGCATAACAACACCCAAGCAACCACCCAGAATACCCTAGCAATCGCCTAGCAACCACCCGGAAAACCCTAGCAACCACCTAGCAACACCCTAGCAACCACCCAGAACACCCTAGCAACCGCCTAGCAACCACCCAGAACACCCTAGCAACCGCCTATAATAAGCCATATCTCAGCACCAGAACATCGTACAGACATGGTTGTTGGCTCGTATTCAATCATGTACATTACCCTAGCAACCGGGTGGTGTTTTTTGCCACTGCAAGCACCATTTCACATTTTCTTCTGGAAATGTACATTCTAGTTTTTACTCATATCGCCCAGCCCTACTCCTGGGAAGGTTCACCACTGTTCCAAGTTTGCTCCATTTGTGGATAATGGCTCTGACCATAGTTCTCTGGAGTCCCAAAGCCTTAGAAATGGCTTTATAACCCTGTCCAGACTAATAAATGTTAAGTATTTTGTTTCTCAACTGTTCTTTCATTTCTTTAGATCGTGGCATGTTGTGTTGCTCTTCAGGCACGCTTTACTACTTATTATTATTGGTTTTATGGCCGATTGCAATCATGACATATCAGGTGCATACCGCCACCTACTGTACCGGAGTACGCAGCATGGATTAGCCTATATCTCAATTATTCCACTCAAAAAAATATAAAAATATATATATATATATATATATATATATATATAAATAATAATTTCAATTTTACCCCACTACTATCTCAATCCTATAATATACCCCTGTATCATTCAGATATTCCACAACAGCATCTTTTACTCTTTCTCCTGTTGTTCCAAAAACACCCTCAAGGTTCCATTTTCTTCCTGTCTGACTCCTCTTTTGCTTTAATCTAATCCTCTTTTCTCTACTTCCTACAATGCAACAGTATATGTTCTGCATTTTCAGATATTTAACTTTCCTTACATTCATCTGATTTACTTTTACCTTACAAAAACAATGTTTTATTTAACGTGTATGGTCAAACCTCAGCCTGGTTAAAACAGTCTCCTCTCTTTATTCACACCCTGTGCATTAATACATTTCTGCATACTATAATAATTGTCTTCCACTATTATCCATGTCCCACCTGTCCTGCCATTTCTTCATCATTTATTTTTTTTAATTCTCCTTTACCAAAGAGAATATTTATTATTTAACTCACCCTAGTTGATTTCTTAGCTATTTTGTCAGCTTTCTCATTCCCTTTTATATTTACATCGCTGGTACCCAGCAGAATCTCACATGCATTCGCATTATAAATACATTTCGATGGATTTTTAGCATTAAATCTTCAACTATTATATTTCATATTTTGAATACTGTATAGGGCTGCTACAGAGTCAACACAACAAACCACTCTATCTATTTTAACTTCCTCCACCCACTGCAACCCTACAATAATCACCATCATCTCTGTAGTACACACTGACAACTGATCAGGTAACCTTTTCCCGATACTTACATTCAATGTTGGGATATATACTCCTATACCTACCCTATTCTCTTAATCTTTGGACCCCATCTGTATAAATAGCTAAATAACTGTAACATTTGCTTTTTATGTATTGACTTGGCATGTATCCTTTCTCACCTTCTTCCCATTTATCCTTTAGTTCCATTATATTTAAATCTACCTCAGTTTTGGAAACAACCAAATAGGAATATTACTAATAGGAGAAGGAGTGTTAAAACAGATACGGTCGAACCTATATTCCTCTGATTTAGCCTTTGATACCAATCCAAAACCATTACCTTGAAAATAAATATACCCCCAGCATTCTTTAATAACACTATTGGTATAGTTTTCATTACCGCATCCATGTAAACGACACCAGTATGTAAGCATGAGCTTATCTCTTCTAAGATCTAAGGGCACTTCTCCTAACTCTTCCTGGATTGCCTTAGTTGGTGTTGATTTCTTAGGACCAGAACAAATCCTCTAAGCTTTATTAATAACTCTATCCATTTTCATTAAATGTGTTTTCGCTGCTGCTCCATGCACAAAGCATCCATAATCTATTGTTGACCACATTAGAGCCCTATAAATATACATCAATTATTGTTTATTTGCTCCCCAGTCTTTCCCAACTAATGCTCTTATTAAGTTTATAACTTTCTTACATTTTTGATTCCACCTTTTCCATATGTACTATCCATGTACCCTTTTGATCTAACCACATTCCCAAATATTTAAAACAATCTATTGTGACCATATAACTTCAAGTTCTGTTTGTCTATCCCTTTCTTCCTGGTAAATAATAGTGATGTAACGTTCAACATCGAGGCTTCGAAGCTTGTAAAAAAAACAACAATCCTCTCACATTGAAGCACTGTATTGGAGCTTGATTTGTTTTGCCAAAAGCACATGATTTATTACGTCCGAAGCTTCATTCGACTGAAAACCACGTGACTGCTTCAGTATCTGCTTCAAACGAAGCGAACCTCAGCACAGTTTCCTTTATATTATAATGTGTATGCATTGTTTTCTTTTTATCCTAGTTTATATATTAAGGTTAAATGAACTTTGCCCATGAAATAACGGTCTAAGGACTGAGGCAGAGATAACTTTGACCGATCACAGATTAAATTCATGACTTTATGTTTGATTTATTTGAATTATTTTAGTGTCAGTACACAGACACAAATGAATGACTTTGACCATGGCCATTATTTTTATACAATAAATCAAAACAAGGGATCAGTTGTAGAACCAGATGTGAAACCAGCAGCTGTAATGAATCACAGCACGTTGGAAGGTGTTTCAGTTTCAGAACGCTTCACTTCGCCATCACTAGTAAATAACATATGACAAGATTTACTTGGCGAAAGCTTAAAGCCCCAATTGTATGACCACGCTTTATTTGTAAGACAGGTTCGATTTAAGTGATTTCTTGATTCAACAGTTCTGGCAGTAATCAGGCCTGTGTGCGGCTAGTGAAATTGAACTCAGCTTTCAAAAAATAATGTGTTTAATCAGTTCTTTCATAATTTAAAAGGAGGGGGCAATTATTTTTTCACTAGGGCCAATTAGGTTTGGACATCACATGTGCTACTTGATCTGACAACCAGCGATGTAGATCAACCATGTGCATCATGACAGGATCATTCAGATCATTTTATAATCTAGCTAAAGGAGCTCGGCTGTGGACTTTGATAAATCATTAATTTTCTCCTTTTTAAATATTTGCAAATAACAAATAAGGATGATCGAATTCCCGTCAACCAGCTCAATTGGCCAAGGCCATGTTTACACTTTACAGCGTTCAAAGATCATGTTCGGTTCTCAATAAATACTTCAGTCCAACGGATGAACAACAGTGTAAAGTATAAACTCGCTTTCATCAGGGTTTTCTAAGGTTCGTTCATTACCGTGCTCTAAAAAAACCTTCTGACAAAAGAAGAACACAATATTAATTTACCCAGAACAACAAGGTAAGTACTTCATAACTGTAAAGTGTGATATATATATATATATATATTTTATTTTTTTATTTATATATACAATAAACGTGTATTTAACACACATATAGGACTGGAAGCATGTATGTACTGTATAAAGAAGTGCACAGCTGGGTTAACGTAACTAAGATATCTGCAAGTAAAAACACATTAAGTCATTTATTTTATGAAGTGTGTTCTTAAAACCTCTAAACTGCTTTAGTAAGTCAGATGTCAGCATGAGGTGTTTTGATGTGTGTGTGTGTGTGTGTGTGTGTGTTGTTCAGCAGGTGATGGAGATCCATCAGTCTACAGTGATTCTGCTGCTGCTCTTGTGTGTGTCGTCCTTCACTCATGGTCAACCAGCAGATGTAATGCGTCGTTATCAAAAATTCCTCACTCAGCATCGGGGTCCTTATGTGAATGTGGAGATGTGTACCAGTGAAATCAGAAACAGAAACATTGGCTCTGAAACTCGTGACTGCAAACCTGTCAACACCTTCATACAAGCAGAAGATCATCAAATTAAGGCAGTTTGTAGCGGAGGAACTCGACTGTACTATAACAGAAACCTGTTTGAGAGCGGCACGCGATTTTCTGTGGTCACGTGTAGATTAAGAAGTGGCCAGTGGCCAAACTGTGAATATGATAGAGGGAGGTTGTCCACACGTTACATTCTGTTAGCTTGTGATCAAGGCTTGCCTGTACATTATCAAATCTGATAGGCTGAATAGAGCCTCTTTACAATACTTTGTTCACTTATCCTTGCAAAAAAAATATATCAGTGACTAAATCCTGAAGCCAAAATAAATGACTAAGTCTAACACTTCAATTAATTTGGACAATGTACCCGTTTGTCTTTATGAGACTCATCTTCATGAACAACATCTTCACTGTCTCTCATCATTTGCCTAAATTGAGCATAAATAAGTTGTCAATCTAATGGTATATTCCGCACTTCATCATACATTGTGCTGATCATGTGCTAGATTCAGCTAGTCTAATGAAATATAAATCAATCTGTCAACACTTTTTTAAACATTAAAACACTTTTTAATGGGAGTAGTGAATGAGCAAAAACAGGGAGGAAAGATGCAGATGTCTGTAATCCTCAGTAAAACATCTCTACTACCCTTAAACTCGTCTGCTTGATTGTCTCACATCTCAACAACATCTCAATATTGTCCAACGATACGTAACCTGGTTTTCAAAAGGTTCAGTCATACTACTTCTCTGTAATCTTTGATTGACTGGAAACATCAGGGAATGGAGGTTACAATAGTAACCAAGAACAACATTGTAAATTGATCCAAATTGCTGTATCATGTACAAACAAATCTACTAATAAAACACAACTACACAAATACAAAACCTAAAGAATACAAATAAGATTTAAGTCTAGATGCGAGAGAGCAGATCTCATATGATAAGGGAGACTATTCCAAAGCTTGGGCCAACCACAGAAAAGCAGAAGGTGACTTTAAGTGTAAACCGACCAAATGAGAGAATATTTGAAGAGTTTATTTGCTGTGTTCAAAAATCATGTTTTTTTTTTACTATGGTATCATATTTTTATTGTGTTTAATTGTGTTAGTTAGCTGTATTTTTTTAAGTAATTTATTTATGTAATCAAAATAACCCAGCTGGAGTTTAATTGAGAGTAATTGCAATACACAATGAAAAAACATGATTTTTGAAAAGTGTTAAATACGGAGTAATTTAATAAACTCCAATAATTATTTTTCTCTGCTGTAACGGAGTATAACATCTTTGTTTGTTTATTGTAATTTTACGTTTTTCTTTATAATTATTTATCCTAGTACTATGCTCTTCTTTCTGTATTTGTATGCAAGGTGTACTTTTGTGCCTTCAATTCTAAAAAATGCTCAACTAGCCTTTAATTTGCTCTTAACTCATATTTCTTCATCTTATATTTCTTGAACACAAAATGTAAGATTAATATCCATTAACCATTAAACTAATTATGAATGTGTCCAGCTGTGATGTTCACGCCAATCACACAAAATCTCAAAGGATGAAACTATAATGTTGATATTATGATGGGTTACCTATTGTGTGGAGTGTGTTTTTAGTCTTAGAGTTTGTACTTGACTAACTGGGGCCCAGGTCAGGAAGCAGAAAGACTGGCTAAACCTACCATCTGCTAGCCGCCTCACGTCACAGAAGTCAGCTAATTCTCAGCACATAGAGACCCTTTCACCTAGATTTAAAGTTCTGCAGCAAAGCGATTATATATCAGATCACTATCTAGTCTTGTGTAAACTCAACTGCCTTCACTCCAACCCATCTTGCAGCCTCTTTTGGATGTGTGGGACACTTTACAGAGTGCTCACCTCTTGCATTGTCAATACGATATTGACTTTTAAGTATTTGCTTATTAAAATCCAAATGGTGACTTTTTTTCTGGCTAGGCAGTGTATATAGTTATTATAACTTTATGACCAGTTGAAAGGCACAGGTGAATTATCAGAAGAGGATAAGAGGGCTATTACAGACCTTGCAGTGTCCTGGGATTTGCCTGGTGTGACATCAGAGAACAGAAGATGGCTGCTTGACAAACTGCTCATTCATGCAGTGAGTATGCATTATTGGTTGGAATACTCTTAAAGGGTTAGTTCACCTAAAAATGAAAATTCGGTCAATAATTACTCACCCTCCTGTCGTTCCACACCAGTAAGACCTCTGTTCATCTTCGGAAAACAAATGAAGATTAGTTTCAAAATTAAATGTAAATGTGCCTATTTAAAAAAAAAAAAATTGGATTTTGAAAAGCCTGTTCACCTACTATTTATATGATATTTGTATTATGTATATATATATATATATTAGTGGTGTAACATTTCATCGATATGGATCGATATTTACATTTACATTTATGCATTTAGCAGACGGGTTTTTTGCATTCAGGTTATACATTTTCATTAGTACATGTGATCCCTGGGAATCGAACCCACAACCTTTTGCGCTGCAGACGCAATGCTCTACCACTGAGCCACACAGGAACACTATCGATATATCGATGTATGTATGACGATACGATGCATCAATGCCACGCATAAAATCTTGATATCTGTAATATATAAAGGCACCTTTATTTTGGCACAGTCCACATTTTCACATAATGCCCGTCTATGCATTACCGCCAACGCGTGCATTCTCGTTCAATCTCACGTGTCAGGCAGGATTCGATATAAGGACTGCAGAAGTCACAAGACGAGCATAAAAGATGCTCGGGATTGTTGGAGTAACAGTAACAGTGTGAGAAGTTTCCCGCGCACACATCTGAAGCGCACGCACACACACAGCCGCGTCTACACCGTGCGGATACTGAACTTTCCTCCGCTTTTTTGTGCATGGATGAATAAATACAGACAAAACTACATCAAAATGCATGTTTTGGCTAGTATGCTTGTAAACAGTCGGTTAAGCAGCATGTGTCTTAACGTAAAGACTGGAGAATCAAGGCATGTATCAGTATATCAAATCTGTGCTTTCATTTTTAAAGTGAAAGCAAACCAATAATGAATCCAATGCTGTCAAAGAAAAATATAAATGCTCACTGCTCCTGACTAAATAACCTTTTTAACATCAAAACTATGATTTATAGGCTATTTAATTTGTACAGTGAAGACTTTGCAGTTATTTTACATTTGATTATTATTATATTTCTGTAGCATACCTGAAAATGTATTTTAGACTGAGCTGAGAAACCTGAAAAGCACTGTTTATTGAACTTGTGTCTTTATTCTGTTTTATTTATTTTCTGCTATTGCTTGTAATTTAGTTATCTGTAGAAAAGATGTCCAGCACTGAGCCCATAGTAGCATTTTAGATTTATGTTCATGTGATATATTTTTGGTTGCATTTTTGAGTTAATAAAAATGTAGATGGTTGTTTAAAATAGGTATATAATATTATGATATCGATATATATCGATCGATGTACTCTTGTATCGTATCGAATCGAAATCGTATCGTATAATTTTTTGAGGTATCTGCAAATATCGTATCACTGGGTATGAGAATCGATATCCTGACGAACCATCCGATTTACACTAATATATATATATATATATATATATAAGCATACTATCAAATTAGTTAATTGAATGTGATTAATTTTACTGAAATGGTAATCTCAGGCACATAACAATCTGGTCAAATAGTTGACTGAAAAGCCTTAACAGATCTCTTCCCTAGTGAAAAATAAATATACAAAAAAGAATTTGAAATACATATATTTCATGCTATACTACAAATACACAATGAAAATAATAATTTTAGAATTTTTGATTTTTGAAAAATGATTTTTTCAAATACACCATGATTTTACATCAAGGTGTGTGCAGTCCGTGCCTCCAAACTATCTTAATAAATAATAAACTATGCTAATAAACGTTCTGCATTTTATAATTGTGTTCCTGTCAGAGTTTGTCTCCCTCTGCCTTGTGTTTCCTTATCCTTGTATGGTCCTTCCTGTTCCCCATCATTAGTTGATTAGTCTCCGTATGTCTCCCTATATATAGTCTGTCTGCCCCCTGTTTCCTGTCGGTTATTGTTAATGTTAACGTCCATGTCTGTGTAGATGTCCTTACCTGTGTTCCTGTGTCTCCTCCGTCTGTGCAACATTAAAACCCTTGTTTGTTCTAATCCTCGTTCCTGGATCCCCGTGCAGCACTGTGACAGTTCCTCAGCCTTTACTGATTTTAAATTTTGTATACCTATTTAAATTTTGTATTATTTTACATTAGGCATAGCCTATAGTGTATTTTTATTCGTTTTGTTAATAAAAGTTATTATATGCTCTACGTTGTATTTTGTTGTTGTTGCTTGAATTGAATTCAAGCATTTGATACGGAATTGCCACTAATTTAAAAGTGAAAGTAAAATGAGCATGGTGCTTTTACAAGCTTTTTCAGCAAAGGAAAGTGGAAATACTCAAAAGAACCAAAAACAAACAACTGCTTGACACCGAAGTGCCACTATTTTGAAAGTGAATGTAAAATGCGCACGGAGCTTTTACAAGCTATTTAAAACCAGAGGAAAAGAGGGAAACCTCAAATGACCCACCCCCTCCATCACGGCGATACCGTATTACCGTGAGTGACAATCGCGCACATGTGAATACGTTTGAATTATCATAGACGTGATCTGAGGGAGTCGGCGATTCACAATCAGGCTGTGTGCAATGATTTCTGACTGAAAACTACATCGGCGATGACCTACAGCCAATGAGAGACCAAGATACAGGAAAGAGGGAAATTCGGATAGGAGTTATAGACCAGAATATCAGTATTTGAATAGATCTATGTACAATTATATCATGCAGAAACAGGCACAGACATTTGCTTGATCAGCCACAACATCAGCATAACAGTTACTGCAAAATTATAATTTCCCTCTCTTTGCAGAACACACAATCCATGTTACCTTCATCTCCCTCCTGCATAATCTGTTTTTATTTTTATAGCTGGAAATCAGTGCACAGAGAATTTGCAAGCTATATTTTTTTACTACTTCCAGTCTCGCTCGAGAACGCCGGTCTGCCGCACGTGGGATCTCGCCTTATTTCCTTATCACTTCTCGCATGTGTTTTGTTATGAAACATAGTGTGTGGATCAGACAGAGTTGTCGGCGATTCTTCCTATTGTGAAATCATGCACTGTGAAACCACTTGTCAACAGTCCTTCGCACAATGTGAACACAGCAGCGACTTAATGCTACCCTAGATAGTCACGCAGTGTGAAAACAACGGTGATCTGACGAGTTTAAAAACCGTGCAGTGTGAACTCGGCATGTGCAATAACTGAGTGTCTATATGACAACGTCCATAGTACAAAACTAATTTAAATGTTATATACTTAAAAACATCTGCTTCTATTTTTGAGCATTTCGTGAAAACGATGTGACCAAATAAAAATGTCTGTAGTTCTTGAACCCTAAGGTCTATATTAAAAATCTGGAATTGTTTGAAGCTTTTGTTACTCTAGAGTCATAATAACATGAATCGTAACATAATCACTGTGGGTGAGTGGTTTGTTGATGTCAACGTTATGGATCATGTGGCCCATGGTGGCGGTGGGGTTATGGTATGGGCAGGCATATGTTATGGACAACGAACACCGGTGCATTTTATTGATGACATTTTGAATGCACAGAGATACCGTGATGAGATCCTGAGACCTATTGTTGAGCCATTCATCCTCGACCATCACCTCATGTTGCATGCAGCATGATAATGCACTCAGCCATGTTGCAAGGATCTGTACGCAATTCCTGGAAGCTGAAAACATCCCAGTTCTTGCATGGCCAGCATACTCACCAGACATGTCACCCATTGAGCATGTTTGGGATGTTCTGGATCGGCGTATTCGACAGCGTGTTCCAGTTACTGCCAAAATTCGCACAGCCATTGAAGAGGAATGGACCAACATCCCACAGGCCACGATCAACAACCTGATCAACTTTATGTGAAGATGTGTTGCAATGCGTGAGGCAAATGGTGATCACACCAGATACTGACTGCCCTCCCCCCCAACACAGTAAAACTGCACATTTTAGAGTGGCCTTTTATTGTGGCCAGCCTAAGGCACGCCTGTGCAATAATCATGCTGTCTAATCAGCATCTTGATATGCCACACCTGTGAGGTGGATGGATTATCTCAGCAAAGGAGAAATGCTCACTAACACAGATTTGTGAACAATATTTGAGAGAAATAGGCCTTTTGTGTACATAGAAAAAGTCTTAGATCGTTAGAGTTCAGCTCATGACAAATGGGCGCAAAAATAAAAGTGTTGCTTTTATCATTTTGTTCAGTATATATGTACTGTATATCAATTCATAACTGTTCTGCCCACCAAAACACACAATAAAAAACAATTTCTTAACAGCATTTGTTGTTCTGACTCATTTGGTTACATGTCTCCAAATGGCTTTTTGGAAAACAAAACGCCTAAACTTTTGCTGAAATAAAAGCCGTGGGTCAACAGAATGAAGCTGCCAAAGGACACCGCTGCCCCCTCGCGCCCTGGACCTAAGCAGCCGCCAAGCTCAAACACCACACACATTTTCTGTCCAAAATATTTGATAAAAACTCAAAGTTTTCCCTTTTTCTCCCTCAAACCAGTTTTTTCCATACTGATTGTCTCATTCTATTACATGTGACATGCGATGTAAATTGTCAAGCAACATCATTTCTGTGATAAATGGCTTGGTTTCATGATGGAGCATGCTAATCAGAGTCTTCAATATCATTAGAAAATCACAGGTAGGTGAATTTGATCAGGTTTGGAGCCAAACTCAGTAGCAGATTGAACCTCCGGGGAAAGATTTGAGGAACCCTGGTCTATACTGTGAGAACTCAGTAGGATTACTTTTCATAGGGACTGGCACAACACACGATGCCTTCCATAAAATAGGTACCCTTTCTAAGCGTAAACTCAAATAAAAAATATAGTGAATTACCCAGCATATTTGATCAGCACAGGCTTTAAGAACTCCAGCACTAATACCATCAGGGCCTGCAGATTTCTTCTTTTTAATTTTCCTTTAGCCACTTCCTTGTTCCATTGATACAGCAAACTTAGGAGCAGACTAACAAGTGGACAAATTAGGTAATCTTAAAACTGAAGGAGGTTCTAAATAGGAACTCTGCCATATACCATCTAAAAAGGAAAATTGTAAATCATTAGATCCTCCATCAAATCTATAAAAAAAATATATACTTTTCTTCCACCCACATTTGTCCACCAAAGGCAGTATATCCCTGTACTATATTTCCATTACCAGACATCCTGCTTAAATCACTCCATACCTCCCTCACATTCTTCTGTTGTAATTTTTGTTCCATTTTTAATTTATAACACTCTTAACCCTCCTTAATTTTAACTTTTAATAATTACTGTACCCGATTCAGCTCCTCTCTATCACCCACTAAGAAGGCCCTTTTTTCGTTTAGTAACGCCTTTAACTCAGGGTTAGCCCATGGCTTGTTATTTGAGTAACATTTAACCTTTTTGGTGGGTACTGTGTTTTCAACACAAAAGTTTATATTTTCTGTAATACATTCCGTTAAACTATCGATGTCCTCGTCATGCTATTTACATAAAATGTCCCAATCCGTAGTATCAAAACCATCCATTAATGCCTGATAGACTGAATCAGACCATACGTTCACTGTTCTAGTAGTTGGCGGCTGCTTCCTCACAGCTGGATGTAGAGCCTTGTCGAGAGAGAAAACACACAGAATAGTTACAGGACAGTGCATTCCTAAGGAACTTCCTCTCGCAGCATCTTGACTTTCTCCGAAAATACATTAATTTATTCAATCACTATTAGAACAAATATATCCATGAAGGACGTGCTTAATGTCATTCATATGCTTGGTGTGATTATTTAGAATTTAGTATATTTTTAATCTTTGCCTTAACCTGTGTAATAGATCAAAATTTGTATATATACTTTGGGTGTGTCAAAATCTAATTGTGTGATGTTGATTGAAAGCTGATTTCGTCAGCAATAATTTGGTATGGATTAAAGTTGACTTTTATCATCACAATGTATTACAACAGGTATAGAAATCAGCTTTTGATATTTCTTTCATTGGATAAAATAAATAAGCAGATAATATATGCACGGAAAGAAGCCATGTGGGGCGAGGCTCCACCCCACAATAACAATCTGATTGGGATAGTCGCCCGTGGGTGAAACCCAAATCGGGTCGTCTAAAATGGACACAAAAGCTTTGTTCATTGATCGCTTTGCTTGCTCGCTGACTTGCTCTCAAACTTTGGCATCTTCACTGATTGCCCCAGGAAGCAGTCTCTGCCTTTACCATCAGGCTGACCTTCTAAAGAACTCAAATACTTTTTTCTTTTTTTTCTCACTAAAGAACTTTAACACCTGAAGCCGTAAGAACTATAAACAAACTTCCTAAGAGCGTCATCACGTCACAAAGAAACCAACCCATTACAGGAGGGCTTTCCCCAGTGACAAAGACACCCAAAATTACTGGACTTAATGACTACAGACCTGTGTTTCCAACATCTGTAGTCATGAAATCATTTGAAAGACTGGTTTTTGCTTATCTGAAGGCCTCCACTGGACCCTTATGGCTTGTTTTCACTGAGCGGTACTGTTCAGTACAGTACGGTACGGTACTCAATTATCTCCGTTTCCATTGTCAGAAGTTGTGAATGTTACCAAAATAGCGAACCGTACCGTACAACTTTTTTGGTACGAGCTAAACTCACTGCAGAAGTTGATTAGTTTTTGTGGACTTGTGAAAAGTCATTGCCCCAAAACCCCCGTAATTTTTTAAATATTACTTTTATTGTGTCATGAAATGTATTTTTAAGTGTTTTCAGGTGAGAATGTCGTCATTTAAAACTAAAATCTGCAGTTTATTTATAAATATATAGCGCCTATTTGAAAATTTGCTATGTCGATTTCGGAGCTCGAGGCTATCATCGGACACTCAGTGCTCATGTATTCGCCTCAAGCAGCCTTACGCTCGGATAGTCCTTCCGACATGCGCCACTGGCTCTGATGTCTCTGTAGTGATTAAACATGATATACAATTAAATTTGTGTATATTTAACAGGCATTCGTGGTCTCATGAATCTATTATTTATTCCCGGTCATATAATTTTGACTGAGCACAAAGTTTACCTTTATATTTATTAATACGTAACATGTTACAGTACTGACTTTGTAGCATTCGCTTGACTGAAATGTTTTACTTTGTCTTTATTTCCTCTTATATAAGCCTATTATACTATTATTATGGCTATTATTATGGTTAATTAAAACTGACATAAAAGAGGCAGAGTTGTGCTTATTGTCACACTTTATTGACTATCGCTACTTAGACCACATCGCATACACCATACCTCTCAAGCAAAAACACAAGCTGGATATGGGTGTTCGATCCCGAACCGTACCGTATCGTAATGATTCCGCAGGGGTTGTACTTCCTTCACCAGCTGAAGAAGTTCAACATGCCACAGGAGCGTCTGATACAGTTATACTCTGCCATCATTAAATCCGTCTTCTGCACGTCAATAATTGTCTGGGGTTCAGCTCAGCTACCAAATCTGACCTCAGAAAACTATGGAGGGTAGTCCAGACTGCTGAGCGAATCATTGGTACAATCCTTCCCACTCTAAAAGAACTGTTCTTATCCAGAGTGAGCAAAAGGGCTGGCAACATCACTCTGGACCCCTCACACCAAGCACACTCTCTCTTTGAACTGTAACCGTCTGGTCGACGCTACAGAGCTCTGAGCACCAGAACGACCAGACACAGGAACAGTTTCTTTCCCCAAGCGATCCATCTCATGAACACTTGACATTAAACTTGGAATACACAACAGTATTATACAATTATTTATTCACCACACATACTTATTTTTTTCATTTAAATTTGCACATGTAAGACCTGTACACAAATAATTGTCGGTATTGTGTTTTTGCACATTTGTACAGTGCCCATTTGTATATTTGTATGTTGTTCTTTTGTTGTCTGTGTCCTGTTCTGTTACAGTCATTCTGCTGCACTGTTGAGATTCTGTCACTATAACAAATTCCTTGTATGTATAAACATACCTAGCCAATAAAGCTCATTCCGATTCTGATTATATATATATATTGTGTGATAAAACTGTGTAGTACTGATTTCTACCATTTGTTTTACAGTACAACCGTGGCAGATTTGGTGTTGCTTGGCGACGCAACAAAAAATAGGTGCTAGGCATGTTGGAGGTTGAGCAGGAAAGAAGAAAACCCATTCTAAAGTGGGTACACTACCAAACCATACACAACATTTAGAGTGTGCATGGAAGATGTACAAAATGGATGTATGGCACCACCGTGGCAACAGGACAACTAAACTTTTGAAAGAGCACCTCAAGGTCATTGAATGGGAATACTGGCTCTCCAGGAACCATCCCTCACACATTCTTGGTCGCCTTATACATGACATTGGAAAATAGAACTTACATGAATGTGATTAACCAGGCTGCAAAGAACCATATTGTTGTGCCCATCAAACTGTTTAATAAATCTTTAAATTGGAAAATTAAATGTATTTGGTAGTAATTTTACTGGTTTAATGAATACAAAATTATTTGCATTCGGAATATTTTGTTTCTTTGTACTTCTCCCACATAATTTTGATGTTACCTTCTTATAATCACTTCATGATACGTTATGGCAGTTTAAAAAAAAGACATAACTTTTGTCTTTTAATGCATAATGCATCATAAACAACATTATATGGTATATAATCTTATTTATAAGATTATATACCATATAATGTTGTTTATGATGCATTATGCATGCATTTTAATACATTAAGAATACCCGTATAATGCATTATAAATACAGTCTTCATAGAAAGTGTTAAAAAAACGTATTGACAATTTATAATATAGACAATTACGTGAGTACAGGTCTGATATGTACAAGTTTAAAATGAAAAAGTATAAATAGAATAAATAGTGTATAATAGTGCTCTGTGTTCCACGTTTAATGTCAAGTGTTCATTAGATGGATTGCCTGAGGGTAGAAACTGTTCCTGTGTCTGGTCATTCTGGAGCTCTGTAGCTTCGAACAGACAGTTGCAGTTCAAAGAGGGAGTTTGCTGGGTGTGAGGGGTCCAGAGTGATTTTGCCAGCCCTTTTGCTCACTCTGGATGAGTACAGTTCTTGGAGAGTGGGGAGGGTTGTACCAATGATTCGCTCAGCAGTCCGGACTACACTCCATAGTCTTCTGTGGTCAGATTTGGTAGCTGAGCTGAACCAGACAGTTATTGATGTGCAGAAGACGGATTCAAGTAGAACTGTATCAGCAGCTCCTGTGGCAGGTTGAACTTCCTCAGCTGGTGAAGGAAGTACAACCTCTTCTGGGCCTTTTTCACAATGGACTCAATGTGATTGTCCCACTTCAGGTCCTGAGAAATTGTGGTGTCTGGAATCTGAATGAAATCTGAATCTTACATATTTTAACAATGTTGTTCATGTAATTACTTGGTTTTTATGTTTTATTTGAGCCAATAAGTAGATTACTTTATTACCAAAATAATAATTAGTTACAGCCCTAGATTAGTCAAAATACAAATGCATTGTTTTACTTTTTGTAATTAAAAGACAAATATTTTGTCATTGAAAATTCTTTAAAAAACAGTATTAAAATATTGTCTTAATCTAGTGAACCAAGTATCTGTATTTTGTCTCATCTCGCGAGCTAAGTCTATTTTCACACCACCTAGTGTCGATATAGCTCAGGATTTTTGAAGTGTATGATATAGCTTTCAATCTTCAACCAAATATTCATGAAAAAAAATCAGTTTTAATAAGGAAAGCTATAACTTTGCCATACATTTTTTAGAATATAATTTCCTTTAAAATGTTAAAGTTGCCACAGTCATTGCATGCTTTGATAAGGAATGGGTGA
Organism: Gymnocypris eckloni scoliostomus; assembly: GCA_027564155.1. Taxonomy (NCBI): domain Eukaryota; kingdom Metazoa; phylum Chordata; class Actinopteri; order Cypriniformes; family Cyprinidae; genus Gymnocypris; species Gymnocypris eckloni. The sequence goes on along the minus strand of CM050426.1, from coordinate 11,282,243 downwards.
CTCAATGCCAGGAACCCCACAGAAAAAAAGTACAGGCTCAGGATTTGTTTTATTGCTTTAACCCATTGTGGCACAAATCTGGTCCCTCACAATGGACACTATAGAAAACATTCTGCCTTTCTAAGCCACCCAGTCTTACTCACCTGGCTAAGGGCCAACAGAATGCATGAGCCAACAGATTCCACGGATCAGTCCTGTATGCTCTGAGGATTTGGTAGAAACTATTGTTTGTGAACATTTTAGCAAGTTAATTCATGTTAATGCAGAAAATATGATTATACATTATACTGACAGAGCCCCAATAGTGAAGAGTCAGGCCAATATTTTCATAGATTATTGATTATTATAGCTCCAGTGAAGCCAGTAACTCACATCAAAACACTAGCCCATTTGGTGTGTTATGATTTCTAAATTATGACCGTGTGCACACTCAAGTCTATTCGCGGCATCCAACAGCTGTGATGATTCTATTGGTGGGATGTTAAATCCTATTGGAAAAATGCCCAAAACACAATAGAAAATGGAATGGGTTTAATGGTTATAATGGGAATTGTATTGGTTTTAATGGAAATATAATGGTGTATACTGGTATGTGATGGATTCTATTGGTGGGATGTTAAATCCTATTGGAACAATGCCTAAAACACAATAGAAAATGTAATGGATTTAATGGTTATAATGGGAATTGTATTGGTTTTAATGGAAACTATAATGGTCTTTACTGGTATGTGATGGATTCTATTAGTGGTATGTTAAATCCTATTGAAAAAATGCACAACCGTGGCAGATTTGGTGTTGCTTGGCGACACAACAAAAAATAGGTGCTAGGCATGTTGGAGGTTGAGCAGGAAAGAAGAAAACCCATTCTAAAGTGGGTACACTACCAAACCATACACAACATTTAGAGTGTGCATGGAAGATGTACAAAATTGATGTATCATCATTCATCAGACGCTTTTATCCAAAGCGACTTACAATTGTATTCAGGTTATACATTTTCATTAGTACATGTGATCCCTGGGAATCGAACCCACGACCTTTTGCGCTGCTGACGCAATGCTCTACCACTGAGCCACATAGGAACATGTATGGCACCATCGTGGCAACAGGACAACTAAACTTTTGAAAGAGCACCTCAAGGTCATTGAATGGGAATACTGGCTCGCCAGGAACCATCCCTCACACATTCTTGGTCGCCTTATACATGACATTGGAAAATGGAACTTACATGAATGTGATTAACCAGGCTGCAAAGAACCATATTGTTGTGCCCATCAAACTGTTTAATAAATCTTTAAATTGGATAATTAAATGTATTTGGTAGTAATTTTACAGTTTTAATGAATACAAAATTATTTGCATTGGGAATATTTTGTTTCTTGGTACTTTTCCCACATAATTTTGATGTTACCTTCTTATAATCACTTCATGATACGTTATGGCAGTTTAAAAAAAAGACATAACATTTGTCAATTTGTAACTGTTGTTATGATTATTTATAAGATTATATACCATATTATAATGTTGTTTATGATGCATTATGCATGCATTTTAATACATTAAGAATGCCCGTATAATGCATTATAAATACAGTCTTCATAGAAAGTGTTACCAAAACGTGTTGACAATTTATAATATAGACAATTACATGAGTACAGGTCTGATATGTACAAGTTTAAAATGAAAAAATAGTATGCTTGATGAATAAATAGTGTATAATAGTGCTCTGTGTTCCACGTTTAATGTCAAGTGTTCATTAGATGGATTGCCTGAGGGTAGAAACTGTTCCTGTGTCTGGTCATTCTGGAGCTCTGTAGCTTCGAACAGACAGTTGCAGTTCAAAGAGGGAGTTTGCTGGGTGTGAGGGGTCCAGAGTGATTTTGCCAGCCCTTTTGCTCACTCTGGATAAGTACAGTTCTTGGAGAGTGGGGAGGGTTGTACCAATGATTCGCTCAGCAGTCCGGACTACACTCCATAGTCTTCTGTGGTCAGATTTGGTAGCTGAGCTGAACCAGACAGTTATTGATGTGCAGAAGACGGATTCAAGTAGAACTGTATCAGCAGCTCCTGTGGCAGGTTGAACTTCCTCAGCTGGTGAAGGAAGTACAACCTCTTCTGGGCCTTTTTCACAATGGACTCAATGTGATTGTCCCACTTCAGGTCCTGAGAAATTGTGGTGTCTGGAATCTGAATGAAATCTGAATCTTACATATTTTAACAATGTTGTTCATGTAATTACTTGGTTTTGATATTTTATTTGAGCCAATAAGTAGATTACTTTATTACCAAAATAATAATTAGTTTCAGCCCTAGATTAGTCAAAATACAAATGCATTGTTTTACTTTTTGTAATTAAAATACAAATATTTTGACATTGAAAATTCCTTAAAAAACAGTATTAAAATATTGTCTTAATCTAGTGAACCAAGTATCTGTATTTTGTCTCATCTCGCGAGCTAAGTCTATTTTCACACCACCTAGTGTCGATATAGCTCAGGATTTTTGAAGTGTATGATATAGCTTTCAATCTTCAACCAAATATTCATGAAAAAAAATCAGTTTTAATAAGGAAAGCTATAACTTTGCCATACATTTTTTAGAATATAATTTCCTTTAAAATGTTAAAGTTGCCACAGTCATTGCATGCTTTGATAAGGAATGGGTGACTCAATGCCAGGAACCCCACATAAAAAAAGTACAGGCTCAGGGTTTGTTTTATTGATTTAACCCATTGTGGCACAAATCTGGTCCCTCACAATGGACACTATATAAATCATTCTGCCTTTCTAAGCCACCCAGTCTTACTCACCTGGCTAAGGGCCAACAGAATGCATGAGCCAACAGATTCCACGGATCAGTCCTGTATGCTCTGAGGATTTGGTAGAAACTATTGTTTGTGAACATTTTAGCAAGTTAATTCATGTTAATGCAGAAAATATGATTATACATTATACTGACAGAGCCCCAATAGTGAAGAGTCAGGTCAATATTTTCATAGATTATTGATTATTATAGCTCCAGTGAAGCCAGTAACTCACATCAAAACACTAGCCCATTTGATGTGTTATGATTTCTAAATTATGACCGTATGCACACTCAAGTCTATTCGCGGCACCCAACAGCTGTGATGATTCTATTGGTGGGATGTTAAATCCTATTGGAAAAATGCCCAAAACATAATAGAAAATGGAATGGGTTTAATGGTTATAATGGGAATTGTATTGGTTTTAATGGAAATATAATGGTGTATACTGGTATGTGATGGATTCTATTGGTGGGATGTTAAATCCTATTGGAAAAATGCCTAAAACACAATAGAAAATGTAATGGATTTAATGGTTATAATGGGAATTGTATTGGTTTTAATGGAAACTATAATGGTCTTTACTGGTATGTGATGGATTCTATTAGTGGTATGTTAAATCCTATTGAAAAATGCACAACCGTGCGTGGCAGATTTGGTGTTGCTGGCGACACAACAGAAAATAGGTGCTAGGCATGTTGGAGGTTAAGCAGGAAAGAAGAAAACCCATTCTAAAGTGGGTACTACCAAACCATACACAACATTTAGAGTGTGCATGGAAGATGTACAAAATTGATGTATCATCATTCATCAGACGCTTTTATCCAAAGCGACTTACAATTGTATTCAGGTTATACATTTTCATTAGTACATGTGATCCCTGGGAATCGAACCCACAACCTTTTGCGCTGCTGACGCAATGCTCTACCACTGAGCCACACAGGAACATGTATGGCACCATCGTGGCAACAGGACAACTAAACTTTTGAAAGAGCACCTCAAGGTCATTGAATGGGAATACTGGCTCGCCAGGAACCATCCCTCACACATTCTTGGCCGCCTTATACATGACATTGGAAAATGGAACTTACATGAATGTGATTAACCAGGCTGCAAAGAACCATATTGTTGTGCCCATCAAACTGTTTAATAAATCTTTAAATTGGATAATTAAATGTATTTGGTAGTAATTTTACAGTTTTAATGAATGCAAAATTATTTGCATTGGGAATATTTTGTTTCTTGGTACTTTTCCCACATAATTTTGATGTTACCTTCTTATAATCACTTCATGATACGATATGGCAGTTTAAAAAAAAGACATAACTTTTGTCACTTTGTAACTGTTGTTCCCTATCAGTCGGTCACTCTCGGCGTCACGTCGGAGGACCGATGAATTGGGATCTCGCTTAGAGAGAGACCTATCCACTTCGAGTGTAAACTAAACGAGCCAATGCACATTGTCATGCGATTATTGCATCCAGCTGCCGCTGATCACAGCGTGAGTATAAGTAGGCAGCAGGTGCAGCGCATATTCAGCTTTTCGCTTTGGAGCCGAGCGGTGTTTTATCGTTCCGCTCCTGACCTGTCCTTCAGTGCCTTTAAAAGACTCTGGTGTTGGTGTACGGCGCTTCAGCGGTGGTGGTCTCCCGGTGTCGAGTGGGTTGCACACATCAGGCTGCACTACCCCCTGTTGTGTTGCTGTGGCCATCTCCCCTGTGCACTTCAGCATGCTAAAAGAGCAAAACATTTCTCTAAAAGAGCATACACGGGTGGAACGTCTTTTTGAAGATGCCCTTCCGCCCGTGCATTTCTGGGTGCGGTCGTTACCTTGCGCCGGGTGATGGTCACGATTGCTGGCTCTTGTGTCTCGGCATTGAGCACGCTGAGGTGGCTTTTGTGGACGAGTCATGCTCCCATTGCGGGGGGATGACCGTCGCGGAGCTGCGGACCAGGCTCCGCTTCCTGCAAAGGGGCGGGTTTCCTGTGCCTCTGCCGAGATCTAGGGTTCCCCCTGGTGGTCGCCAGGGGGGCGCTACTTCAGGCAGTAGCTGTGCTGGTCTCACGGTGACAGTGAGGAATTCCCCTCCAAAAAGATCGAGGGCTCTTCCTGCCACCGGCACTTCGCTACCTATGGAGCTGCCAAGAGAACAGGCCGGCCCCTCCCCGCATATCAGTACAAAGTCCTGCCCTTCAGGCTGTCCCTGTCACACCGTGTCTTCACGAAAGTAGCGGAGGCAGCCCTTGTTCCCCTGAGAGAACAGGGCGTGTGCATTCTCAACTACCTCGATGACTGGCTTATACTAACTCAGTCTCGGGAGCAGTTATGCGAACACAGGGACTTGGTGCTCTCGCACCTCAGCCGGTTGGGCCTTCGGGGCAACTGGGAAAAGAGCAAACTCTCCCCAATGCAGAGGATCTCTTTTCTCGGTATGGAGTTGGATTCGGTCAGTCAGACAGCACGCCTCACGCAGAAACGCGCTCAGTCGGTGTTGAACTGCTTGAATACATTCAAGAACAGGACGGCGGCACCACTGAAACACTTACAGAGGCTCCTGGGGCATATGGCGGCGGTCACGCCGCTGGGGCTACTCCATATGAGACCGCTTCAACACTGATTCCATGGCCGAGTCCCGAGGTGGGCATGGCAGAGCGGCACGCTGCGGGTCCAAGTCACTCCAGCCTGCCGCCAAACCTTCACCCCATGGTCAGACCTTTCGTTCCTTCGGGCTGGAGTGCCCCTGGAACAGGTCTCCAGGCACGCTGTGCTTTGCACGGATGCCTCCGCCAAGGGCTCGGGGGCCACGTTCAACGGGCTTGCAGTGTCGGGGGTTTGGACGGGTCCCCAACTGCACTGGCATATCAAAACACTTGATGTGCGATCTCACCACTGAGTGGATTTTAGAAAGTGCCCAGAGTTTTAGTGTGTGCACTTATATACAGTATATATTAGTTTAATGTTCTTTGGCTGTAGAGCGAAGAACTATCTCAATCCCTAGTGAGAGGAAACTCAAACGCTCCGAAGGGAGCGGCATGCTCATAGATGACCCTCTTTGGTGAGGGGAGCAAATACTAGCTCGACCAGCAAGGTGAGTGACCTATCACAGAGCTCTGAGGAGTGGAGAGTGGAGAACTCATACCTCAGGATGAGAGGGAGTTCAGATGCTTCAAAGGGAGCACATGCTCATAGGTGACCCTCTATGATGAGGGGAGCGATGCTAGCTCTACCGACAGCGAGCCCTGGGGAGAACTCATCCTTCAGAATGAGAGGGAACTCAGACGCCCCAAAGGGAGCGGCAAGCTTATAGGTGACCCTCTATGGTGAGGGGAGCAGTGCTAGCTCTACCGATGAGGAGCTCTGGAGAGCGGAGAACTCAGTCTTCCGAGTAAGGGAACTCAGATGCCCAAAAAGGAGCGGCATGCTCATAGGTGACCCTCTATGGTGAGGGGATCCATGCTAGCTCAACCAACCAGGAGAGCAACCTATCACAGAGCTCTAGTGGAGCGGAGAACTCATTCCTTAGAAGGAGAGGAAATTTAGGCACTCAGAAGGGAGTGGCATGCTCATAGGTGACCCTCTAAGTGAGGGGAGCAGTGCTAGCTCTACCGACAATGAGCTCTGGAGAGCGGAGAACTTGTTTCTCATAATGAGAGGGAACTCAGACGCTCAGAAGGGAGCAGCATGCTCATACGTGACTCTCTAGGTGAGGGGAGCAATGCTAGCTCTACCGACAATGCTCAGAAGGGAGCAGCATGCTCATATGTGACCCTCTAGGTGAGGGGAGCAATGCTAGCTCTACCGACAATGCTCAGAAGGGAGCAGCATGGTCATAGGTGACCCTCTAGGTGAGGGGAGCAATGCTAGCTCTACCGACAATGCTCAGAAGGGAGCGGCATGCTCATAGGTGACCCTCTAGGTGAGGGGAGCCATGCTAGCTCTACCAATGATGCTCAGAAGGGAGCAGCATGATCATAGGTGACCCTCTAGGTGAGGGGAGCAATGCTAGCTCTACAGACAATGCTCAGAAGGGAGCGGCATGCTCATAGGTGACCCTCTAAGTGAGGGGAGCCATGCTAGCTCTACCAATGATGCTCAGAAGGGAGCAGCATGCTCATAGGTGACCCTCTAGGTGAGGGGAGCAATGCTAGCTCTACCGACAATGCTCAGAAGGGAGCGGCATGCTCATAGGTGACCCTCTAAGATGAGGGGAGCAAGGCTAGCTCGACCAACAGCGACCTATCACAGAGCTCTGGGGAGCGGAGAACTCATTCTTCAGAATGAGAGGGAAAGTCAAACGCTCAGAAGGGAGCGGCATGCTCATAGGTAACCCTCTAGGTGAGGGGAGCAATGCTAGCTCTACCAGCAACGAGCTCTGGAGAGTGGAGAGGGAACTTAGACGTTCATACAGGAGCGGCTTGCTCATAGAAGACCCTCTAAGCTGAGGGGAGCAATGCTAGCTCTACCGACAATGCTCAGAAGGGGCAGCATGCTCATAGGTGACCCTCTAAGGTGAGGGGAGCAATGCTAGCTCAAACAGCAGGGCTTATAAGTATCTAATGAGTGATTCAGTGCATTTTCAATGTCTAACTGAATAATTTGTTTCCCTAAACCAGTTAATTTTATTTTGTATAATTTATTTCGAGACCCTTGATATGATATGACACAACCTCTGATAAATGCTTTTAATGTTTCCCAGAGCAATCCTGAAGATGTTTCTGGCTTATCGTTGCTATTGAAAAAAATTCCAATTGCAAACTCATGAAATCAATGAACTTGGGGTCATCAATTAGTTGAGGGTCCATCCTCCATAAAGGGCGGGTAAAAGAGGTTTGATCAAAGACAACTTCAAATGAAACTGGGGCGTGGTCTGAAATTAGTATTTCGTGAATTTTAGAATTTAGGATATTGGAAATAAGATTGCTGTCCACTAAAAAAAATAAAATACGGGTGTATACATTATGTACATGTGAGTGAAATGTATAATCTCTTTCGGTTGGGTGCATAAATCTCCATATGTCTACCAAACTAGAATTATTAACAAATGCATTCAAAACATTTCTTGAATTAGATTGCGGAGGAATTTTGAGTGATGATCTATTGAGATATGTGTCAAGGACGCAATTAAAGTCCCCACCTAAAACAAGATTGGTTTGGGACACTTTAGGTATAAGAGAAAAGACATTCCTAAAAAAGTCTGGTTCGTCAATATTTGGACCGTAGGAGTTTATTAACGTTATCGGGAAACCATATATCTCACCAGACAGAATAATGTTATGACCTTCCCTATCTGTTCTCAGAATGTTTTGTTTAAATGTAACCCATTTTCGAAATAAAATAGCAACTCCCCTAGATTTAACTGAAAAATTAGATTGATAAATCTGTCCTATCCAACTAGCTTTAAGTTTCTCTTTAGAGTCCATTTTGAGTTTCCTGCAAAAAGATTATATCTGAGGAGAGAGATTTTAGATGTGATAATGTCTTGCTTCTCTTAACAGAATGTTAAAGGATTAAATCATCCTATGATATACATTTGAGACCCTTTCTGTTACTTTGAGTTGTTATTTTTTGCTTGATTAAAAATCAGACCAATCATCTAAACTGCTTGTTTACTACCTTTGAATATTTTAAACAGGCTCCCATCCCACATTCCCCAAAACTTAAACATTAATCCCATCATCTAACCGGCTAACTGGAACTCTGCAATACGGAATTACACAACAAGCAAGTAAAATATAATAACAAATTATATAAAATAAATAATCAAATAGAACCTAGAAAATAACTTCAAAAAGGGATCAAACCTTCAACTTCCAAAAACTTTTATTAACACAGTTCCGTAATAAGGAGTACAAGGGGAGCCTCTCAATGTAACAAAACACTACAAGAGTCATGTAAACAATTATGTAAAGAGGCTATGCAGTTGGCCAGTCACGTTATTCTGATCTTGTCTCAGTCCGACGACATCCTTTACACTAGTCCTGAATTAACTTGACTCAGTCCGACGACATCCTTTACACTGGTCCTGAAATTTCAAAGCTTTCAGCAAACTTGAACGCTTTGTCTGGATCGGTGAAGTAGAACTCTTTGCCATTGTGCGAGACCCTCAGTTTAGCCGGGTATTGCAGTCCGTATTTGACTCCGGGTTTATCCTTCAGCAACTCCCTCGCACGTTTAAAAAGTGTGCATCGCTTTACCACAGCAGGCGGATAATCCGTGAAGATGTTGATTCTTTGGCCCTGAAGAGAATCTGATGCATCCTGGCAGCCTTTTGCATTATTGCTTCCATCTCATGGACATAATGCAAGCGCAGAATGAAGGCTCGAGGCAGCTCATCATTACCAGGGGGGGCGCATAGAGCCCGGTGGGCTCAGTCCACGTGCAGGGGTTTCTCTAAGGACAGGGCCTCTGCGAGGAGTTGGGCAACAAAATCTCTAGGCTTCAGGATTCTAGGATTCAGCGCCCTCTTTGATGTTCAGTATACGGATATTTTGTCTTCTGCTGCGGCTTTCAAGGTCAGTGCATTTTTCTCAAAGCTACTCCATGGGACGCTTTAGCTTTCCCAGATCTTGTTCCATCTTAATCATTGTGACAGAAGAAGTGGAAGCATAACTTTCCAGGCTTGTCAATTTCACAGCGTGGTCGTCCGTCGTAACTTTAATCTCTGAGATTGTATTTAAATGCAGACAGTTCTCCTCTGATAGCTACAGCAAGCTGTTCGATCTTTAAGTCTATGATTTCCCCAATGTCTGATTTGATTGAAAAAAGTTCAGTGCGAAGGGAAGAGATTGCGTTGAGGATGACTGAACTACCCGCCTCTGGAGCATCTTCTTTAGGCGCTACTTCAACATTAGAGCCGGAGAATGTCGTGGCCTGGTCCAGGGTTTTTCGAGATTTGCCCGGCATGTTTTGAAAATTAATCAAGTTAAATCCTAAAGTCAGCTAGTAGTTTCTAGGATGTGAGACTATACTTTTATCAAATATCACAATTACTGAAAAGATGTTCTGACAATGTTATATTAAATTTTTTATGGAGCCGTCGTGAAGTGTGTGCTACTCTCTCATATCGAAACCCGGAAGTCCATAAACACTTTTTAGAAGTGTTATTTATTGCTGCCGTTTGAAAGAGAAATAACACAGTAACCAATAATACAGCACAAAATAACAATACTAAAGAAAAAAGTCCATCCCTCCTATTAGAATTAAAAAAGGTGACCTCTGCTCAGTAAACATCCATATCAGTATTTTCCTTTTGAAAATAACAAATGGAAATAGATAACAAATGTAATTGGTGGTTTCATTTTGTATATTCTTTTAACATTTCTTAAGGACCTGAGGTACAAAACTTGGAAAGGTGGTGAAAAAAGTTGGGAAAAAAGACTTTGTGATTTATCGTCCCTGTTATAATAACCTGTTATTGATATAATACTGTATTTATCCCACAGAGGACACTGTTACTAATGAGGGGAATAAACTAAACTATTATTGTAATAAACTGTCATCCATACTTATTCATTTTATAAATCTTTATTCATCTGATTTTACATATGGCTTAAAAAAAATAATGTCTATTATTTTGTTTGTGAGATCGAGATCGAGCTGCCCACACAAACATTTAGGAGGACAGAAACTTTGTTGTCAACGCCCAGCAACTTTCATTAATAAAATAGCTTAGATACTGGTTTGCTACATTATATCAATCAGCAAAGAGGGGGTAAAATGACTGTTTAAATGACTCAACCCAAATCTTCATTTTTTTGTATTGATGCGTTAATGCAGGTAGGCTAATTCGCACAAGCAACTGTCACCCATCACTCTCTCTCTCTCTCACACACTATTTCATCTCTGTCTGAAGCGAGCAGAATGCTAGAACTAACGAACTTCACGTCAAGTGGTCCTTACCTTCACGTCATGCATCAAAATAGTTTAATGCACAGCTAGAACAGGTTGGCTAGCTGTGCACTATCCCTTATCTATACTCTTTAACAGCAATTTGTATAGACATTTTTAAATGACACCCTGGTCATTCTTGGAGTATCCAAAATGGTCCCACACTATCGACTTCTCTGGTGGAAATAAAGGATCGCTGTTTGAATCCTGTTATAGTTAATCTAGTGTGTATAGTAGCCTCCGTGTTTCTGATAAGCACTGCATTATAAGCTGGTGCACCGCTAGTGTAACTTTGTTTTCGTTTTGCTCAAGTTACCACAGTTACGTTCCATGCAACAGAAACATTGGATGTAGCGGAGCATTTACGATTAATTAACCGTAACGTTTTAATCGTAAAACCGGTTAATCGCTGCATCTCTACTTTACAACTATAGGACAGGAATAGCTAAATAAATGTATCACTGCATCTAAATCAACTACACGTTTATTAGATCCTGTATCCACTAAATTACTGAATGAGTTGTTACCTGTAGCAGAAAAAAACGCTTCTCAATATTACTAACTCATCGTTATCTTTATGTCATGTCCCAAAACCATTCAAGCTTGCGGTTATTAAGCCTCTTATTAAGAAACCAAAACTAGATCCTTGTGAACTGGCAAATTAACAGACCCATTTCAAATCTTCTGTTAATGTCTAAAATTTTAGAAAAGTTGTGTCTGCTCAATTGTGCTCCTTCTTGCAAAATAATTTCAGTCAGGTTTCAGGCCCCGCCATAGCACAGAAAGGGCACTTGTTAAGATTACAAATGACTTACTTGCTTCTTGCGTCAGACCAAGGCTGCATCTCATTACTAATTTTACTTGATCTTAGTGCTGCGTTTGACGCTATAGATCATGACATACTCATAGATTGATTACAAAACTATACAGGTATTCAAGGATAGACTTAGGCTGGTTTGGTTCCCCACATGTCCGATTGCTATGTTAATTTAAACAGGGAGTTATCTCAATTACCACCAGTAAAGTATGGAGTACCACAAGGATCTGTCCTAGGTCCCCTGCGATTTTCAATATACATATTGGCCCTTGGTAATATTGTCATAAAATACAGGATTAGTTTCCATTGTTATGCTGATGACACTCAACTATATATCACAACAAGATCAGATGAAACTTCTAAATTATTTCAGTGTGTTAAAAATGTAAAAGTGTTGATGATGATGGCCAATGTTGGATGACCAATAATTTTCTTATATTAAATTCAGATAAGACACATATATTACTTATTGGAGCAAAAAACAGTACACAAAACGTCTTGGATTACAATTTGCATCTAGACGGATGTCCTGTTCCTTCCTCTACAGTCAAAAATCTGGGTATTATATTAGTAGACAAAATGAATGAATTATACATTTATATAGTGCCTTATTGTGTATTGTGTAACCCACATTCATATATGGTTTAAAATTTAGTATTGCCGATTACATAACTACATTGATTCGCAATATAATAATATGAAGATGTACATAATACACTATAGTTAATAAATAAATAGACTGAAATATACAATTAATTAAGAGTCTATAGGGAATTTGAATAAAAATATAATGTCAGGGTCAGCAGGAAGGAACCCAAATGCAGAGTGAGTTAAACAAATATTTATTGAAGCACAAGGGGGTGAACAGTCTTGAAACCACTCCAAACAGCGGGAGAGAACTATGCCTCCAGAGGTAGATGGTCTGGAGAACAGTCCCAGTCGGTATCAATGTAAGATTCTCCACACCAGGCTTGGTAGTTAGACTGCTTGGGGGAACCAACAGGCAGGGGGTTTTAGGCTGGTAGAGCAGGACTGGAGGTAACACACAGCACAAAACCACAAAAAGACAGCATGCAAAACTACTCAGCAACACAAGAAACATGTAATAAAAGGAAAAACAACACGCAAATAAAGAGAAAACAACAACTAAAAAAGGAAATATCTGAATTTAAAATAATGAAAAACTAAAGAATAAAATCAGAGCAGTTGAAGACTAGAAACAAGACTGATAAACAAATAAAGAAAATATTATAAGTAAACAAGCAAGTTTACTGAGGAACAAAACCAGACAAAATCAGAAGATATAAAATCAAAAGCAAAACTGCAGTAAGGATACAAAATGACAGGGCAAGACTGGAATATAGAGCAGCAAATTAGTAACCGTCTCTATGGCACAAGACGAACCCGCAAACACAAGAGAAAAACAGCACAATATAAAGGGAGGAAAGTACACGAAGGCCAGGTGAGCACAGTTAAGGAAACAAGGACAAGACAAGGGCTAAACAAGGGGGCGTGACCAAGGGAAACAAGGAGGCGGGATCACAGGAACACATGGTTGACACAAACAAAGACAAAGCAATGTGTAATTGCTAACACAAATAAACATTAAACAAAGACAACACAGACAAGGATGCCAGAGCAGAGCCCTGACAGATGTCTGTTTGGAATATATTGATGCTTCCCCTTTAAGGGAATTGCTTGCGCACATGAAAGCAGAAAGCAACAGCAGAGAGAGAAAGCGGAAAGATTAAAGATATTAATTAGTGAAATAATCCAAAAGTTGATTTTAAGAAATACAAAGAGAAGAAAGACAATACATACGGTTAAACAGCAAAAGCTGTAGAGATACAATGTTTAATGGTTGATTTTTGGCATGATATGTGTATTTATTGTGAATTGTTGCATGTTATTGTTGTATATTTCAATTCTCTAAGCTAACAGTGTGATAAAACTGCAAAGGTTTTTGCAAAATGTTCTCCTTTTGAAATATGATAAGACAGAGATATTACTTATTGGAGCAAAAACAGTACACAGAATCTCTTGGATCACAATCTGCATCTAGACGGATGTACTGTTACTTCCTCTACAGTCAAAAATATGGATGTTGTATTAGACAGCAAATTATCTTTTGAAAATCATATTTCCAATGTTACAAAAAACGTTATTTCCTGTAAAGCTGCTTTGCAATGATTGTATCGTGAAAAGCGCTATACAAATAACCTTGAATTTAATTTAATTGAATTGTTTGAGCACAAAGTGACAGTTGAGTTTATTGAACAATGTAACATTGACGCTGCGGGTTGCAATGTTGGTAAACATTCATTGTTATAATTTATATAGATAGAAAGCAAGATTCCTTTATGACATATTGTGTAGATCAGGCTTTTTTAAGCACAAAAAAACGAATAAAGAGAAAAACTCTCGATACTGAGAAATTAGATGGCGAGCCAACCCAGACTGCAGATTTGATCTTCATTTGACTACGTTTCATCTGCAAAGAGACCGATTACACGTCGATAAACTCACTGGATCACGGATTGAACAGGACATCAACCTTTCTATTGTATTTTAATTTTAATATGATTTCTTTCTCTTTCACCGTTTTTTATTCTGTTTTTATTGAATTAAACTGAACTACACCACACAATTGAACTGAGTTGAACAACATCACAACTGAATAGAATTGAATTAAAGTGCTACAGACATGTAGATTGTATATTGTTTTACTTTGTGTTTTATGGTATGTCATAACATGTGATAGTTTATTTAGTTTATTTTGAGTTTGACGAACTTGTTGTCTTACCTGTAGGGACAAAAAGTTAATAAAAAAATAACAGCCTTAATAGATCATCAAATACATGTGGATCCACTCCACTAAACTAATTAATTTATTATTTATAACTATTTATACTTCTTAAAACAAAACAAAACAAAAAAACAAATAGGAAAGAAGATTTTAATGTTGTAATATTTGTACGACTTTTCTTAAATAACTTGTTTGTGTAATATCTAGGTGCATCTCAACAAATTATGTCGTGAAAAAGTTCATTTATTTCAGTAATTCAACTCAAATTGTGAAACTTGTGTATTAAATAAATTCAATACACACAGACTGAAGTAGTTTAAGTCTTTAGTTCTTTTAATTGTGATGATTTTGGCTCAAAACAAAAATCCACCAATTTACTAGCTCAACAAATTATAATACTTCATAAGACCAATAAAACAAAATTTTTAGTAAATTGTTGGCCTTCTGGGAAGTATGTTCATTTACTGTATATGTACTCAATACTTGGTAGGGGCTCCTTTTTCTTTAATTACTGCCTCAATTCGGCGTGGCATGGAGGTGATCAGTTTGTGGCAGCGCTGAGGTGGTATGGATGCCCAGGTTTCTTTGACAGTGGCATTCAGCTCATCTGCATTTTTTGGTCTCGTTTCTCATTTTCCTCTTGACAATACTCCACAGATTCTCTATGTTCAGGTCTGGTGAGTTTGCTGGCCAGTCAAGCACACCAACACCATGCTCATTTAACCAACTTTTGGTGCTTTTGGCAGTGTGGGCAGGTGACAAATCCTGCTGGAAAATGAAATCAGCATCTTTAAAAAGCTGGTCAGCAGAAGGAAGCATGAAGTGCTCCAACATTTCTTGGTAAAAGTGTGCAGTGACATTGGTTTTCAAAAAACACAATGGACCAACACCAGCAGATGACATTGCAACCCAAATCATCACAGACTGTGGAAACTAAACACTGGACTTCAAGCTACTTGGTCTATGAGCTTCTCCACCCTTCCTCCAGACTCTAGGACCTTGGTTTCCAAACAAAATACAAAACTTGCTCTCATCTGAAAAGAGGAATTTGGACCATTGGGCAACAGTCCAGTTCTTCTTCTCCTTAGCCCAGGTAAGACGCCTCTGACGACAACTGTAGCCAAATTCCTCGACACGTGTGTGTGGTGCTCTTGATGCCTTGACCCCAGCCTCAGTCCATTCCTTGTGAAGTTCACCTAAATTCTTGAATCGATTTTGCTTGACAATCCTCATAAGGATGCGGTTCTCTCGGCTGGTTGTGCATCTTTTTCTTCCACACTCTTTCCTTCCACTCAACTTTCTGTTAACATGCTTGGATACAGCACTCTGTGAACAGCCAGCTTCTTTGGCAATGAATGTTTGTGGCTTTCCCTCCTTGTGAAGGCTGTCAATGATTGTCTTCTGATCAGGCCTTGCCCTGATCTTCAGCCTCTTCATGTAATTTGCCGTCTTTTTTCAAATTTTTTGGCATTTTTGTGGTTTTATTAACTTTTTGACTTCCACTTCCACTTTTGTAAACACTAGTGATCTGTTTAACAGGGAAATGTTATACGGCAAAGATTAAAATATCATAGTTTTCAATAACACAGCAAGCTTATAAAAGACATAAAGTACAACATTAATATATATATTGTCTCTTGAGTATATTGCTTTAATAGCAGCAGCAATTATTGATTATCTTTGGAAATCCTTTATTCAAGTTTGACTCTTTTCGGTCTGCACAAGAGGAGGAAAAAGGCAAGTTCCTCTGGAATGGCAGAGGGAGAAGGGGCATTCCAGGGGTCAGGAAGTCACTTTGGGTGTGGATCTGTGGAGCTTTTAGCTCGGACGACTCCTCTTAAATCAGTCTTCCCTTGTTGATTAACTCATTGTATTATGTGTTAAAACAGCCAGGAGATTACGGGAGTGTCTGTCGCTGGAACGTGTACAGATACAACGTTCTTTGTACTGATGTTTATTCAAGTTTATTTATGGTAAGCCAGTCAGGAACAACATTGAAGTTCTGTTATTAATTACATCCAGATGTTCTCCTCAAATCTATCATTGTTTTTATTTAGTCTCATGAGATAAGACGATTGTCATCTAACCAGGGAGGTGTCATTAGGCTTGGTCAATTTTATGACTCGCACATGTTCAAGAAAATAATATTATCGTATTCCTTTGATATGTGAGATTATATGGTTATGTGGGTCTGTTCACTAAGGTTATACAGCATCTTATTTAAGATGCTAGGGGAACCAGAATATTCCTGCCTTCTATGCTAGGGGAACAACCAACACTTGGACTTTCCTTAAGCACTAAGAGGGGCCCAGAGGGCCAAGTATTGTACAGGCAAGCCCTGCAGACAGTGATATAATAAAACACATAGAGGTCAACCCTGCCTTAAGTGATTGTCCAAAATAAGTCTGTACAGCCTCAGAGCTCTATTGAGGGCCAAGAGTGTACAAGATGAAGGCAAACACCCACACTGTTTTGTCATATGACAAGAGTGAGCCCGTTATGCAATAAGGAACCGGGCCTGTAAGGCCAGAACTTCCAGATTATAAAACCTGGCAAATGTGGACGGCGAGGCAGATGATATCAGTCACTCAGTATGTACATTTAATTATATTTAAAAGGTTTAATATTTATGAATTAGATTAGGGCTGCAGCGATTTGTCGACGTCATCGATTACGTCGACTATAAAAATACGTCGATTAGCATTTAGTGCGTCGACGCGTCACACCTTTAGCCACGCCCATTGCGCGAGCCTGCAGTTATCCCTAATTAAGACTGTTTTTCTGCCATGTTTAACACAAACAAGACTCTAGAGCAGAAGGTGAAGTCTAGTATGGCAACATCACTTCACAGAGCGTTCATAGAGCATTCTGTTATTATACTACTGTCAGAACCGCATATAGCTGCTGTCGCCTTTACGTCGTCAGGATTCACAACTGCATTCAAAGCTGCGTTGAATGAACGGAACAGCACGGGACATCGAGTTGCATATATAATCATGATTGACGGGTTTAATGCACCCACAGAGACGGAGAAGGAGAAATGATTCGCATTCATCTTAAAATCCACCGGAGCTGCCGTCAGAGCCCTGGCGCCCAGAGAGCACATTTGGTGCGCGTCTCGGAGCTCTGAGACACTCGCACCAAACGCGCTCTCTGCACGCGCTAACAAAGCATTTAAAACCATTGTTAGTTGTTTAATGTGTGATGGACAGGACATGTCTCGACTGGGCTCGTTTATTTAAAAACGGGCTGTCAGCTGTGATAAAACTTCCCGGTGTAGTGACGCCATTTTTTATTCTGTCGCTCTCGTGTCCTGAATGCGGTTGTGACTTCAGCTGTTCATTCATATACATATATGTTTTCAAGCAGATGTTTAGTCTCTCACCTGTAAGCAACTGCTGTCAGTCCCAAACAATAACTATGAACGCAGCCATAATTTCTATTGATTGTATCACTGCCCTGTGATTATTTGTCTTTTTATTTTGTATTAATTATTTATTGTTATTATTTAAAATTTTCTCTCTTTTCTTATTTTTTATTTATTGTTATTCTTTTTCTCTCTTGTTTTATTTATTGTTATTTATTTTTCTCTCTTCTTGTTATCATCTTTCTTTATTTATAAACTTTTCATAAATCGTTTTCATAAACTTTAACCTCTATAAAAAAATGTTTTCACTTTTTAGACTTTTTTACTTAAACAATAATCTGCCATGGATCTTCTTTAAAATGAGACCAAACTTAAGCCTGTGCTCCCAAGCCTCTAATATATATATGACAGTTTTTACATAGACATTTTATTATCCAACATGGACCTATGTGTAACTTTTTTTATTGATGCACGAGGGTTAACATTCATAAAAAAATTAAATAAATGAGCCATCTGGTGGCTGAAGTTAAAATATCATGTTTTTTTATTTATTTTAATTTGTTTGATTGCAAATAGATTAAAATAATTTAGCATTTTTCTCTTTCATTGTTCATTTGGCAACACGTTTGTCATGTTATCCTCATGAATTAAAATTATGAATGTGGGTCTTTTATAAAGTGAATTGTACATAAAAATCTGTTTTATTTAAAAACTGTATTAAAATGTTTTAATTCATTTGTATAAATGTAAAAAATCACAAATTGTCCAAAAACTGCACAAATGTGGAGTACAAACATTAAGAAACTGAGTTAAATTACATTTGTTTAAAAATATATATATAAGCATTAGTAAAATTTTGATCCAAAATGACCCCAAACAGTATGTGCGTCATTCCCAAACGAACAGTGCACAAGGGTTAAATTCTAATTAAAAACCTTTGAACCTTTGAAAAACCTTACACAAATGAGTGTATTCAACCTTATTTACCTCAAATGAATGTAAAGTAAATGTACAGCTACTTCAAATTAACATTTATAAACTTGTTTTAAGGTGAAATTCTAAGCTGAATTGCACTGTAAGTGGCAGTTAATGAAATCATTTTTGTTGTTAAGACATGCAAACCCAAAACTCTTTTTGTACAATTTTGTTTTCAGTTGAAACCTCTTTTTTTCTAGATAAGAACACACCCACATTCCTGATAGAGTTTAAAACATCCGAGGTGGTCAACAGAAGCGCAGAAGAGAGACACTGTCATTACTCAAGGTAAGTCATGAGTAATTCTCATTATTAATCTTTCTGCAGTGAGAAATCACAGAAATTGTTGCGTTGTTTTATTATTGTCATCATAAGAGAGAAAATACAGCTTTCTAGAATGACATTTGAATTCAACCTTTAACAAACCGAGTCCTAAACCTGTATAATCTTCATCTTTACTAATGGATTAGTAGCATTATATGCTGCATTATCATAAACTCTTTTGTAAGAAATCAATTGTTCATAGCTCTTACAGTTAACATGAGAGATCATATGCTATTTATAAACCCTTAACAAATCATTGACAGTGATCTAGATAACTTAATTAGGAAACCTAATATTGTTGTAGTTTCGGTTCTTTTGTCACAACAAATGTATTTTTACTAGGGCTGTCAGTCAATTAACATTTTTTATCTAATTAATTACACGATATGAGACATTCGGCTGTGAAAATACCAGTTTAATACCAAAAAATTAGATTTTTTTTTTTTTTTTGCTTCTTTCTTTCCTTATTCTTATTTACAGCATTATCATAATAGGCTGTATTAACTTATTGGGAGAAACCCCGTAGTTCTGTGTGAAATAAGACATTTGAGCACCACCATATAGCCAAAATGGTAGGACCATAACACCCCGTGAATATTCGACTGTGAGATTGGGAGTCGAATCGGGCTCCTGCTATCGAATCGTCGACTATTCGGGGTCACCCCTAGTTGAACAATAAATATTAAGCAAATAATGTTTCCATCGCACCAACATTCAAATTAACAGAACAGCGGAACTGCACATAAACAGTCATAAAAACTAACTTTTAAGTAGAGCTAAATTAATATTTTGAGTTTTATCACATTGCCAATACACAACAAATTTAGTGGAATTAAGTTTACAAAATGTATTTTGAAATTTGAAAGCAAAACTCAGCAGAGGTTGTTCCTCAATGGCTCTGTAGTGCCTCCTAGTTGTTAAATGTATATTTGAGGTCTTTGGAATGCTTCAAAAGTAATTTATTAGCTGTTTATCATCATAGATTCCCACAAGTTTGTTGGGTTCATATTGATTTTCACAAATATTACTCACTCCTTAATCAATTGTTATGGTTAATCAATCATTTTAAAGTTATTTACCAATATACATCATATTTCTTCATTTATCTAAGGTGCCTAATGGTTTTTATAGTCTTAAAAAAATTATAAAATCAAGGCATTTTGAAATTGAGGTTTTCAGAATAGTGTAAAATCTGTATATATAGTATTTTATCACATATCAGCCTCTAGAATTAGTGATATAACGATGCTTAATATGGCTGTGTTAATCTGTGTTGCAGGTTAAGGCATGATGAAAAACATTATCCCCAGAAGCAATACTAAAGGTGTTGACATCTGTGCAGGGAAAAAGTACACGTATATAATTCGCTCTGATCTTGGCTGTTATATGCAAACAAGTGATTTAAATAAATGTTCAGACCTCACTATTTTCGGTCTGCATCCCTCCTGCCAAAATGGGGACCATTACCTTGCTGATATGGATGGCTACTTTTACATTATTAAGGATAAATCATACCGCAAAGTCACTGATCTGTCAACAGATGCTAACGCTGTTGTTGAAGACCTTCATCCCGACTTCCAATGTGGAGATCACTACTTAGGCATCGATAAGTTCTTTGTTATCTTGTTCAATAGCAGGGGAATTTGTAAAATAACATCTGGCCTGGGTAGCATCTCCACTGATATACAACATAATTTGAGCCCTAAATCCAGGAACGGTTTCTATTACTGGGGTCTGTCCGATTGTTGCTGCTTCCTGAAGCCAGTCTCAGAGTGGGGAGTCGAATACTGCAAAGGCGCTGACTTTGCCAAAGATGATGATCTTGTGGACTATTCTGTTCACCCTGATGTTGTCAACTTCCTGCCTGGTGGTCTGTCAATAACTAGAGGTCCAGCCTTTGGCAGGTGGGAGAATATTAAAACCATAAATAACAACAGTGACACACCCCTGACATACCAGAAAAAAATCATTAAGAAGGTCGGTTACAACAAGGAGAAGATGGCACAGATAACACACAACTGGAAGATAACTCCGTCAGTCTCGATCCATTCTGGAGATCTCACAGGGTTAATTGCAAAATTTCAGTTCTCCTTTTCTGCAGAATATGGAGGTGCACGCGTGTACACTAAGAAGGAAACCTGGAATGACGCGACCGATGTAGAAGAACAGCTATCATTTGTGCTGAATCCACACACGGAGTTTATATCTGTGGCAGTACAGACTGGGTCTTGGTGATGAACCAGTGTTGTTCTACCGTGATTTAATAATTAGCAATGAGCCGAACCCTCCAACTGAAGTCCCACTGCCACCTGAAAAACCTTGAGAAAACATCATCATCTCTGAAGATAATTGCATGCTTTAGTTAAATTGAATCTCTACATATCTGCAAACTTTGCTTAAAAATAAGAGTAGATGGGATGATACTGTATTGTTTAAAATGGCAGTGTTTTTAATTACCGTATATACTATAAAATACTACACTGTTCATTGTAGACACTTATGAAACATAGTCTTTATGATGAAAAGTATGATACAAAATTCCTTTCCTTGACTTGGTTTCTGTGTAAATTTTACTTGTATTCAGAAAATCCGCTAATTAAAATGTTTTAATTGCAGTCCTTGATTTGGATTGGTCAATAGCTGAGCTTTAATAAAGAGCATAAATGCAGCAAAAACACTCATATGATAGAAACACACTTGTAAAAATAATAAACACATCAGAATGCAACCTCAAACATAAAAAATCCTACACTAGCCCTAAAAAAAGCATTTTGACTGAATGGGTATAAACAATTTTATACTGTATATCTTGCAGAAGGTTTCAATTCATACTCTGTGCAGTATATGAAATGGACCAGCTAAGATTCAAATCTGCACACTGAGTGCTTCCCTAAGAACTTTTGATGTTGTAGAGGACAACTAATGCCCCATGGGGTTCGTTTGGCAGCCATCTCGAAATGATGTCATCACAAGTGGAGAAAAACACAGATTTTCATAACTCCTGAACCATACACCATACATACAAAATGAAATCACTTTGTCATATAATTCTGACACCAGGAAACAAATGGAAAGGTCAACCACTATCTATTGGTGAAAAACAGGCAATTTTTAATTTTTCAGCTTATAACAATGTAACTTTTGCTATGTTGTTCCGCTATAGTTTCCTGCATTAGCAAGATTACACTAGATTTCCTCTTATATCAATTGCAAGGTTGTCAAATGGACGGCAAAATATAATATAACCCAGAAAAAAATCTACACAAATCAAATTGGCTTGGACAGCAGCCCAATGCTGCTGCTTTCTAACTCCTCATTTGCCATTGTAGCTAATCCCCATTCAACACATTTTCTTGGCCCATATCAACAGCTAAAGTGTGGCCCAGATTAGTTTGTTTTCGCCCGCAAAAACTGGTCCATATTTTTTTAGCCAGAACTGAACCAAAGCAGTGCCATCACCCAACCCAGAGTGAGTCAAATAATAAAAAAGACGTGGCTGATATATGGACCTTATATGGTATTCTTATATGGCTGAGTTCTGTAAAGGCCTGACGGCCCTCATGTTGTCCACATGTGGTATTCAGGTAACTTTACCTTCTGGTAGAGGTCGTACCACTTCCGCTGCCGTGGTGCTGGTCTATTGCCTCCTCCAGAAGCTGGCAAAATCCCTCAACCTGGCCATCCATCGCCATCACCCATGGTCTTGTGGCTCTTTGGCTTGGTGCTCATATGAACATAATATGGACATAATAGTAAATACTGCGCATTTTTACAAGTACTTGACTCTGGCAGGTCAGCGGAGACGTGAAGTGACTCTGGCAGGTCAGCGGAGACGTGAAGTGACTCTGGCATGGTCAATGCTGCGGCCCTGGGAATGCCAGCTGCTCGCACCGACACCAGTGGTGCGTCCAACACACAAGCAATCAGTCCTGGCCAAAGAGGTGCATCCGCAGGTGTGGTGGCCATCTTGGCCGGGGACTCAGGCGTGGCCGACATGACGCGAGCAGGTCCTGGCTTGGCAGGCATGACGAGGACAGACCCTGGCTTGGTAGGCACGATGAGAGCAGACTCTGGCTTGGCAGGCACGACGAGAGCAGACCCTGGCTTGGCAGGCACGACGAGAGCAGACCCTGGCTTGGCAGGCACGACGAGAGCAGACCCTGGCTTGGCAGGCACGACGTGAGCAGATTCTGGCTTGGCAGGCCTGTTATGAGGCTCAGGTAGATCAGCAGTGACTTGATTGGGCTCACAATGAGAAGCTGTGATTTTACCGGATTCCTGAATGGCAGTAATGATGTGACCGGTTGCTGTGGCCGCCATCTTGTGAGAGCATTCTGGTGCGTCCGCCATCTTCATCAAAGACGCGGTGTTGCGTTCCTCCTCCGCGAAACCCACAGTAAATGAGTAGCCAGCATACAACAAGGCACAGTCCATGAGGCCCCTTAAACTGCCATTAAACACTCCTTCAGTAAAAAGAGATTTGTGAAACAGGGATTTGATATGTCTATTGAGTCCGAAATGAAACAAGTCTTTAAACAGAAATTCATCGTACAGCGGTACCTGAAATGACAGCTCACAGAACTGGTGAACATACTCCTCAATGGACAGGCCTCCCTGGCAACGTTGTAGGAGTTGGTCTGTTGAGTCCATGGTTGGGCTGGGTAGCCGAAATAAAGCCGCTGGATCTGAGTTGGCGAAGTCTTCTGTAATGAGAGGGGTCAGTGGCATTGAGATCCAAATGCAGCTTTATTAATATTAACAAGAGGAAGTCAGACAGGCAAAGTTCAAAGACAGTAACAGAGGTAACGTAGGCAAGGCAGACTCATCAACAGTGGCAATGCTAAGGTCGGGGCAGGTGGCAGACAGAGAGAGTATCCAAGGGCAGGCAGGGTCAAAAAGGGCACGCAGGAAACGGTCAGGTCAGGGTAGCAACAGTCCAGGTAGCAAACTAGGGAAATCGGAAATGTCAGACGGGCTAAACAAGACTTAAGAGTGAGATGGAGTCCAAAGCTGTAAAGCAAGCTTGCCTGGACAGTGCAGCTGTGTAATTAGTGTAATGTAATTGGTGACAGCTGTGTGATTAGTGCAATGGTGGATGGGAAATGCAGTCCGTGGGTGATGTGCAGCTGTAGTGTGGTGCAAGAGACAATGTGGTGAGTGGGCGTGAGCTCATGAACCGGATTCGTGACACTTACTTTGCAAATGTTGGTCAGAACGTTATAATCTTCTCCAGCCGTAATCCGTAAATCTCCAAGAGTTCGGTGATTGATCAATTAGGCCGAATACTACTAAACAGAATCACGGATGCGATACGAACGCTGATTGGCCAATTATTTGTTGTTCCTAGGAGGTTTCATGGATGCGATACGAGCGCTGATTGGCCAATTATTTGTTGTTCCTTTGAGGAATCATGGATGCGATACGAGCCGATTGATTATTTGTTGTTCCTTTGAGGAATCATGGATGGGATGAGCGCCGATTACGTAAAATGAATGTTTCATGGTTGCAATAAACCAGTGGACTTTCATAACAAGAATAACCACGACCTACAGGTGGCATGAAGCGCCAGTCAGGCAGCTGCAATGGACTGCTGCATGTCATGGTCCCCTTCATCTTTTTATCCTACTCATTTGCTTTTCACAGAGCTATTTAACCTATTTTTTTCTTGTGAAAATCAGTTTTTCATGACCTAAAATAGCTTGAATGTAGCTCTCGCACCCTTACCATATATGTAGCTCTGCACCCTTGATCACATAATATGAAGGATAGCCCGCCTCCACTCAATCACACCAGCCAGCCTCCTGATACACTAAACTGTATTAAATGCAAAACAATGGCATGCGCAGATAATGACTGATAAAATTATGTTTTTACTAGCGGACAACTACAGTGAGTACTGTAACACTCGTTAAAGTTACTTACTTGATGATGTTGTGTCCTAAAATGTCTTGAAGACTTGAATACAGCCAGTTGTGATGCATTTTGTTTCTTAATTCGTGCCCGCGAGCATATGCAAGTGCAGACGCCGATGCGTAAGAGGTGGGTCTGACTCCGGGCTACTTTTACACTGTTGCCGCGGGTTATTATTCAAGTTAGCGGTTCTAAATTCACATATCATCGCTGCAATAAAATGCTTGAAATTATGTTGAAATAAAATGTGAAAAATACACATTCAGTAGATCCAAAGCTTGCTGTTGAACTGTAGATCTATTCAGTTAATATTACCCCAGTTACTGCAGAAAATAACATGGTGAAATGGTCAATGCAGACATTTTCCAAGTGAAAACGTGAAAGTGACGTGACATACTGCCAAGTATGGTGACCCATACTCTGATTATGTGCAATTGACCCATCCAAAGTGCACACACACACCCGGAGCAGTGGGCAGCTATTTATGCTGCAGCACCCAGGGAGCATTTGGGGGGTTCGGCGCCTTGCTCAAGGGCTCTTCGTCATGGTATTGAGGGTGGAGAGAGCGCTGTACATTCACTCCCCCCACCTACAATGACGGTCAGAGACTCGAACTCGCAACCTTTGAATTACGAGTCTGACTCTCTAACCATTAGGCCCTGACTTCCCCGAAACTTTTTTCTCTCATTTGCTCTAATGCTCCTTGCATGTCCAGTCAGAGACTCTATTTTATCACCTGATAGAAAGTCTAAGGCCTTCTCAAGCCGTACTGCTGACCCATCTAATCTGCGGCCTATAATGCATTAAAATAAGCTATAATACATGTTGTATAATACATACAACAAAGTGTAGACATGTCTGTGGGTGTATATTCCGCTCTTTTCACTTTTCCTATGCAAACATTGCTGTGCTCCTTTCCTACGCTGGTTTGTTGTCATGCCATCACGTGACTCAGCTGCTCCAAGCGCGAGCGGATACAGTGAGTATCACACCCTAAAGTGAACGGAACTCAGAGCTACAAAAGAAATGAAAAGGGTAGGAAATCCTTCACATAGTACATATTGTATATACCTGTACACCGAATTTGTCTTTTTATACAGTATCACATTAAAGTCTAATCAAATCAAATGACTTTTTATTGTCATTTCACCACAGCACTTGGTGAGTGAAATTTATTGAGAGCGTGCTCCAGACATAATCACAACAGATTATTTATAGTGTAGATGTGTATATGTAGATTACATATAGACAGTATATACTTACTGTCACGTTCTGCACGGGGATCCAAGGGAAACGAGGAGACGAGGATTGTGATAAACAAACAGACTTTACTTTAACACGGAGGTAGACAGACACAGATGACGTTGGCATTAGACATTGACATCTACATAGACATATACAATAATATTGTATATGGAGGCCTCAAGGGACCTGTGACAGGGCAGGTGGTCTCCAGGGTGGTGCCCATTCCGGGACCCAGGCGGCCATGTCGGATCAGGGGACTCAGGCGGCCATGGCGGATCATGGGACCTCAGGCGGCCATGGCGGATCCAGGGTCAGGCGGCCATCTCAGGAGGGACCATCGGCCATGGAGGGTAGCCCCAAAAATGATTTGTGAGAGAAGCTCATCATCTGGGGCGTCAGGCGCGGACGCTGGGGGCCTGGAGGCATGGAAGGTGAGATGGACAGGGCCAGCGGAGGTGGACGTGAGCTTCAGCGGGCAGGCGAGGTGAGCTGGACGGACCAGCGGAGGCAAAGGTGAGCTGGACAGGACCAACTCTTGGGTGCTTTCAAGGCTCATCATGGGCGTATTTCTGAGTCTGGGCTGCGGAAGCACTCAAACCGGACAGTGAGACGGTGAGCTGACGGACCAGCGGAGGCTCTGACTCGGTGAGCTGGACAGGAGCCAGCGGAGCAAAGGTGAGCTGGACGGAACAACTTGGCGCCTGGGGTGGCTGGTGAGGACTCACTGGAGGCTGGCAGGGGCTGACTCGTAGCCCGGCACTGATCAGGCACTCGGGCACTGGCTCCTGGGCTGGGCTCAAACCATCCCTCATAGATGAGGAGCAGGCACTCTTGAGGTTACTGGGCAGACCAAAAGCCCTGGAGGGCGGCTTCTGGAGAGCAGGCTCTGGAGCCATCGAAGGCCCCACGTGGAGCGCGCATGCAAAGCAGGCACTGAGGGCGCTTGCAAACAGACTTTACTTTAACACGGAGGTAGACAGACACAGATGACGCGTTGGCATTAGACATTGACATCTACATAGACATATACAATAACCGACAGGAAACATGGGGCAGAGCAGACTATAAATAGGGAGACTTAACAAGACACACCTGGAACTAAATCAAGACACAGACGGGGACTAATAAACTAATGATGACAGGAAACAGGAAGGACCAAATATGGGCACATAACACAAGGGTAAGGAAACACAAGGCAGAGGGAGACAAAGTCTGACACTTACAGACTTATACAGAAGACAATGTGCAGAATACACATACATATACTCAGTACACACAGTGTACTATTTAAGACATACTTACAATTATCGATACACGTTATGCACCGTATGTACACATTTTACATTATGTACACATATATACACACAATAGTATGCGAAAAAAAGGTGCAACAGATTATACATAGGCCGGACACGCAATGTCATGGATGTGCATTGGATGGTATCCAGTGGTAGCAGATAGGTTGTTGTATTAGTGCAATGTGTGTGTGTAGTCCAGTTGAACTGTGTTAAAGTTCAAGTTAAAGTGCAGTGCATGGCATATTGTAAAGTGTGAGTGTGCTGTAGGGTGTATTAGTTTTTGCTGTTCATTAGCCTGATAGCCTGAGGGAAAGAGCTATCCCTCAGTCGACTAGTGTGGGATCGGACGCTGTGGAGACATCTTCCTGAGGGCAGCAGAGAGAGCAGACTGGTCAGGATGCTCTGCACAGTGAAGGTGTAGAAGGATCTGAGGATACTGGGGCTCGTTCCAAACTTCCTCAGCCATCTCAGGAAGAAGAGGCGCTGATGTGCCTTCTTCAGCACTGCATCTGTGTGAACAGACCATGTGAGATCCTCGGTGATGTGAACGCCAACCACAGGTGTCTTGTCGATGGTGATGGGTGTTCTCTGCTCTGTCTCCTGAATACCACCACCAGCTCCTTGGTCTTGTCGATGTTGAGTGAAAGGTGGTTCTCCTGACACCATTTAGTCAGGGTACTCACCTCCTCTCCATAGGCCGTCTCATCTTTGTCGATGATCAGGCCTATCACCGTTGTGTCATCAGCAAATTTGACGATGACATTGGAGTGTGTAGCTGTACAGTCATGTGTTTACAGAGAGTACAGGAGTGGGCTGAGGACGCAGCCCTGCAGAGCACCAGTGTTGAGGATCAGGGGAGATGAGGTGTTGTTGCCCATTCTGACCACCTGACTTCTGCCTGTCAGGAAGTCCAGGATCCAGCTGCACAGAGATCTGTTCAGTCCCAGAGTCTGGAGCTTCACAACTAGTGTGGCAGGCACTATGGTGTTAAATGCTGAACTATAATCCACGAACAGCATTCTCACATAAGTGTTCTTATTCTCCAGGTGGGAGAGAGCAGTGTGCAGGGTGAAGGCAAATATGCAAATTGTAGTGGGTCCAGTGAAGCAGGCAGAACAGAGCAGATGTGGTCTCTGATGAGTTTCTCAAAACACTTGCTGAAGATAGGTGTCAGAGCAATGGGCCTCCAGTCATTCAAGCATGTGATTTTATTTTTCTTCGGTATGGGCACAATGGTGGATTTTTTGAAGCATGAGGGAACCACAGACAGAGAGAGGGACAGATTGAAAATGTCTGTAAAAACCCCAGTTAGTTGGAATGCGCATGCTCGGAGCACACGGCCTGGAATGCCATCCGGACCCACAGCTTTGCGGATGTTCACCTGTTTGAAGGATCAGGTTACATCCGCGACAGAAAGGGAGAGTACACTCACCTCTTCTGCAGCAGCCACGGGAGCGCTCTCTGTGTGGGCGGTGTTGTCAGCCTCGGAACGAGCATGAAAAGTATTGAGCTCGTCCGGTAGAGAGGCGGCAATGTTCACAGTAGCTGGTTTAAACCCGTGATGTTGTTGATGCCCTGCCACATGCTTCTTGCGTTGTTGTTGTTGAATTGTTCTTCAACTTTGTTTTTATATTGCCGTTTGGCGGCTTTGATGGATTTCCTGAGATCGAAACTGGCTTGTTTTTGATCGTCAGTGTTTCCGGATTTAAAGGCAGATGTCCGTGCTGACAAGGCTGATCGAACATAGCTGTTAATCCACAGTTTGTGGTTGGGGAAGATGCGGATTGTTTTTGTCGGTACTACGTCCTCTATACACTTCCTGATGAAACATGTTACAGAATCTGAATACGCCTCTATGTCGTCATCAGACGCTGCCCGGAACATGTCCCAGTCCACATGATCAAAACAGTCCTGTAGTATAGCGTCCGATTGGTCTGACCAGCATTGGATTGTTCTGAGGGCGGGTGCTTCTCGTTTCAGTTTCTGCCTATAAGCAGGCAGGAGCAGAACGGAGGAGTGATCCGATTTGCCGAAAGGTGGACAGGGGAGGGATTTGTATGAGTAGCATTGGTCCAGTACACGATCACCACGCGTGTTGATGGTGATGTGTTGGAAGTATTTTGGAGATATTGTTCTGCAGTTGGCTTTATTAAAGTCCTCCGTAACAACAAACGCCGCATCTGGGTTTCCTGCTCACTTATATTCCCATACAGTTCCTTGAGTGCCTGGTCTGTGTTGGCTTGAGGGGAAATGTAAACAGTTGTGATTATGATCGCTGTAAATTCCCTCGGTAGCCAGAATGGTCGACACAGAAGCATATAAAATTCCAGATCAGGGGAGCAGAAGGATTTAATAGAGTGTAGGTTCCTTTCATCACACACCGAGTTGTTGATATAGAAACAAACACCCCCACCTCTGCTTTTCCCTGTGAGCTCTTTCGTTCTGTCCAAGCGATGCACGGAGAAGCCCGTGAGCTCGATGGCTGAGTCTGGAACCATTGCAGACATCCAGGTTTCTGTGAGGCAAATAACGAAGCAGTCCCTTGTTTCTCGTTGGTATGAGATGCGCGCCCGCAGTTGACAGAGTTTGTTGTCCAGTGACTGAACGTTAGGCAGCAAAATGGTTGGAAGAGGAGGTTGGGAAGCACCGCGTCTCAGTCTGACAAGGACGCCAGCTCTCTTCCCTCTTTTTCGGCTACGTTTCTTTCATTGCGGTCAAACGGGCCGTGCGGTCCAGACAAAGGGCTCTGATGCAGTGTCTGTGAACAAAGAACCGGCATTCAAGAACTCAAAGTCCGGTTTGCGTTGCGCAAAGGAGGAACCAATGTTTAAAAGCGTGTGTCAATTGTAGACTGTTATACTAACAACATCTAACATGTAAAACAACAAAAAACAAACAAATAAAACATACGAAAAACTGCAGAGTTTTCACGGAGCTCGCAACACGGCTGCCATACTCGGCGCCATCTTGAACCACACATCTTGACCACACATCTTGTGTTCTAAAAGTGTTTACTGAGTTTAGTATTATTTCTTAATCCATTAAGATACCTTACTAATACTAATAACTGTTTTCTATGGGAGTAAAATGCTCAAAATTTGTTTAGCATGTGTGCATATATATTCTGGGCTCAGTTGCTTGTAGCATATTATATGTTATTAAAAAAGTGTTTACCAAATTTAGTCTTATTTACTTATTTGGTCTTTATCATGTTCTTCCTTCATTAATTGTACCATATTGATTATTTTTATATTGCAATTAGAGAAAATGAAATTCAGTGTGTTGCATTCATGTTCTGGGTTCATCTGCTTACCTGTACATACATAGTAGGCCTATATATTTTATAAACTATACCGAATACCCTTTTCATATCACAGTTTTTCATTGCAATAACAAATATTACAGTATATATAAAAAAAAGAAAATACAGTACGTACATAACATACTAAAATATTTGCAATAATAAACGAGTTATGGTTTAATAGTTATTTTTCATATCACTGTTTTCATTCAATAAGCCACTTACGTTAAACTTTTCTTTATAATGGTTTTCTATGGGAGGAAAATGCATAATGCATGAAAACGTTGAGCTTGCTTTCATATTCAGGGAACATTTGCTAACTTGTGTATCTAGTTTGCAACATTAATAAGGTCTATACTGAGTTGTGTCTTTTAATATTGTGTTCTTAATTTATTAAGCCACATTAATTATTTTGATAACTCTTTTATATGAGAAGAAAATAATTAACATGAAAATGTGCATTGCTTTCATGTTCTGGGCTCCTCTGCCTGCAAAGTCAAATAAGAAAGGCAGAAAGGCAAATAATTTCCATATAGCTTTAAGGTTAATATAATATTAGTCATATCAAAATTAGTATTGTTATGTTTTTTAATTGTTGTTGGTCATTTAAATGTATGTTTTTTTTTAAATGACAAGTATCGGTATCGGATCGATACCAAAATTTGCAGTAACGCACACCCTTAAGCTGCAGTGCAACAGTCCTCAATGAAACAGTCCCTCCTAACTTTAATTTTGTAAGAGTCTGCAAGACTGTTAGGAGACGTGGGGGTGTAGCATTTAGTGTATTTGTATGTGTTAAATTGGAACAACTTCAAGTATACTTAGTTCACTTTAAGTGTATGCCTGTGTAAAATAATTGCATGCTTGATTAGTGATATTACAATAAAAATTTTGTATTACAAGCACATTACAAATTAATTAAGAGTGACTTCAAAACACAAGCAATATACCATAAATATATTATGTTTAAATAAAAAAATATGCAAGGTTTTACCCAGTTTAGAACTAATTGTGAGAGTCATTACAATAAGTAACATGCAACTTCAATAACAGACAGATACTCATATTGAACAACTCAAACAGTTTTTATGAAAACCTCATATGGTTACAGTATTGCAAAACAGAACAAAACGCACCAGGTTTTTAAATATAAAAAAATTCTGAAAGAAAACAAACATAAAAATACAGTTGCATTGTAGGCCTAACCAATCAGCTACAACTCTGCACAGTTGAAAAACTAGGCAGTTTTATTTCCTTTCTCTTTGGAGTGACACAAGCTGTTCATGGATAGATAAGATCCCTAAAGTTGCAAAGACTAAAGTCTCAAAACCAAAGAGATATACTTTACCAAAGATAAGACTCGTCCACGCCCCCCTAAAATGGCTTATTCAAACATGCCCCCACATGTCTATGTCATGATGTGGAAATATTTGCGTAATGTTGCCCAAATGTTCACAAAAAGAAAGAATGTGTGGTTTCAGTAACCGCAGTAGTGTTGATGCAGCCATGTCAGGGAGATGCTGTGTGCTTCTATGCAAAAGCAAAAGCACTTTATTTGGCCTTCTGAAAGTAGATGCAATTAGAAATCATTGGTTAAGACTTGTTTACAACACAACAGCACAATCCAAATGTTCAAATTTGTTCAATGGATTTTATGGACGACCGTCTTGTGAATCAAGGACAGTACAAGGCTGTCTATGCAAGCAAGCTATTTCTTAAAAAAAAGGGGTCAATTCCGACTTTCCTATGACAATCTGGCGCTTCTGAATCAACGACTGTAAGCATGTTTTGTTATTAGTTTAAATATTTGCTATTGACTGTTCAAATGCAGAGTTTTATGCATAACGCTTCGGTATGTGTGTGTGTGTGTGTGTGTGTGTGTGTGTGTGTGTGTGTGTGTGTGAGGGGGAAAGGACATCACAGCGGAGTGTACAGCCCATCAGAAAATCGTCTTAATCATGGCTTGTGTACTGCAAATACATACAAGCATCATCACTGTGTCTGTTACTTGACACTGTTCCCCTTTTGGGCTTGAACTGATAAAAATAACTTGAAAGCTGAAGCTTGCAATTATGGTAAGGGTCGTTACATTTCCGACGCATGCTTCTGGTGTTCGGCCAATCACAATGCACTGGGTCAGCTGGCCAATCAGAGCAGACTGTGCTTTTTGGAAGGAGGGGCTTTGTAGGAAATAAAGCTTGAGAGAGGCGGGGCATAGAGGACCTACAATAATGTACAATATTTGAAAAAAAAAATTTAACCTTAAAGCATGTCAACATAGTCTGTTACACCAAATACACCAAATAATGATCTTTAAATTAACATCATATGACCCATGATTTACAAATGTGTAATAAAAAAATTACTCAAATAAAGATTAATATTAAAATGTATTGTGTTTTAACATTAATTTATATTTAATTACTGATTCCTCTGAGTACCATTAGAAGGAGCCTGAGTACCACTAGTGGCCTGAGTACCACTACCCACACTTTGAAAACCACTGTGTTAGAGATGTTTACATATCTGCCCTCAGGCCTGCAAAGGCACAGGGCCCGCAAAATCTAGCTGATCAGGATATAGATCATGGAGCAAAAACATTATTGTAACATTATTACCCTGACACATACATTTACACTTAAGTTTATAGAACGATCTTACCATCCATAAACTTCACAGGGTGATTGTCTGGGGTCCCCTGAGAGTCATATTAAGATGTCAAATATAATGAAGGTAACGTTTTTTGAGCTTTTATGGAAGAACAACTGACATAGGCCTATAGCCTTATTTGGACGGGATTAGTTTTCCAAATTGTATTATTATTATTATTTTGAAAGCCCGTTGCTCACTGGCTCTGAATATACATACAGACAAACCATGGGTCACAGGAGGGGTGGGATGTTGATCAGTACTGGCTTGGGATGAGCGTCATCATGTGTCTTAACCAATGAGAGCATTTGGGGTGGGCCTAAGACTGCTGCATTTTTCACATGAATGCTCCCGGTAAAATTAATTAAGTTAAGCATCAACATTCACGAGCCACCATTCACTGTTATTTTTAACAGAAAAGTAAGCATGGGCTGCTGCGTGCTAGGTTTGGCATGGCAGAATGCGAGCAGCACTCTTTTTATCACTAAAAAACTGACATCTCAGTTCATCACGATTTCATAAAGCTCTGTTATAACACAATGAATATATGCATGAACCTCACCGTGACTTCAGATGAGATTTATGTTTAATTAACGTTATTTGTCAATACAAGTCGTGTTTTTGACACATGCATTGGCAGAAAAAAATAAGGCATTATAACATGTACAATATTAACATTCTTTTTACTTGCAAAATTAAGTTGTGTATTTATTTCTGATTTCCTGAACAATTTGGCTTCATTGTAGGGAGGACAATTATCTTTGGAAAACCATGTTATGGACATTCAATTACCATACTGACCTGAATATAAGACAATGTTTTTTCTTGGAAATGCATCTAACAAACAAAAGTAATCTTATATACAGGGTCTAGACTTTGTCATGTCAATAATACACCCACAGCAACAGGTGGCACCAAACAAACATAAAACAAGTGTGCATTGAAATATGTAATGCAATGTGTGTTGTAATAATGTTAGAAGATCGTGAGTGAAAACAAAAGAAAAAGAAAGCCTTATAGCAGCATTAGTCCTGACTGTCATGTTAGCCGGATGGGACCTGATTTTAAAATGTACGACAGTACCCAGATTTTTTTAAAGACTACAATAAGATTTCACTTCTACCGTTAATAAAATGTTGTTAGGCAACTATTAGATAGATAGCCTAAATTTTATATAATTCAGATGGTCTACCTGTTGTGGTATATCAAAAAGTGTATATTTTTAAATGTCACCGTTGGTACATTTTACCAGCATTTACCATTCTTTCAAAACAAAAATGTAAATATGAAAAATATGCAATATGATAATAATTTAAGAAAAAATGTGTTTTACAGAGAGAGAGAGAGAGAGAGAGAGAGAGAGAAGAGAGTGTGAGAGAAGTCATGCTCCACTTGAGCTCTTAAAAACTTACACAGTTTTTCACCTCTAGAGAGAACCAAATCCGACAAAGCCTAAATTAACTTGAAGATAAAACAAAGAATCACAAGATAATAGTGATTCAGTTCTCAAAAAACTAAAAAACAATCTTTTCTGAATGCAAGCAACTAAGGAGCAGCAGCACTCTGAGCATCGAGGAGGATAGCAGAACTATACAGGAGAAATCTACAAAACTTAAATCAACAAACAGGCAAGACAAAATCACCACCTTCAGATAACATTATTTTCAACACTAGAATACAATAAGATAAGAAAGAGACAAATGACTAGTTGATTAAAACTAAATTAGCAGCATAACAGTGAGTGAGTAACAAGAGTGACAGTTGGAAATGGAGGGAGCAGAGGCAGCGCCCCTCCCCCGAACCATCGCATACCCACAGAAAATAAAGACTGTAAAAGACAAGAAAACATATAAACACAACCTGCTCAAGAGAAACCCAGAGACTTTAATGTCTGACTACTTTCAAAAAGGAGACAGGTCCACTATCACAAATCTACTGCTCTACACAGAAAATGGCAATGCTTGGCACACAGCTATTTGCAAATACTACAAGAATATCAAAAAACATGGCATCTGTAATGGAAGACAAATACAGATTCATGAAGAAGGAGGAGACAACAGCAAAGCATTTCTGTCTGTAAATATATATCACAATGGAACCATAATGTCATAAAGGAAATGAAGCATGTCTCAGCTCTGTTCAGGCTAACTTTAGCAGCCTAAAAGCTCTGGCAGAGAGTGAGACACAGGCAGAGAGACTAGACAGCCATATTGGAACCAAGAGCTCAGGGGTGGAGCTAGAAGAGGAGGAGCCTATCCTGGACTGTGACACACAGCTGGAGCAGTCGGTTACTCAGATACGAAGCAGTCTGTCCCTACAAGAGGTTGAACTGGTGGAACTCAGAGAACTGGTGCTCTCACAGAAAACATCCAGCGAGTGTATACAGCACCTGGAAAACAAAGTTATTAATCTCACAAGAGAATTTAAAGCTAGCGTTGAGGAGTTGAGAGGACACTTTAAAAAACTGCAACAAGACAACAAGACCCTAAACAATGAGCTGAAATGTGTCAGGGAAGAGCTGATCTACAAAGAGAAAGAAATAGAAAGCTAGAGAGAGCAGACAGAAACCATCATACAACCTAGCTCAAATGCCACCCAGACACCAGCAGACCCACCTTTGATGTGCAAGGATGTGCTGGATGTGCTTTCTTGATCATCCAGAAATGCAGAAATAGTCATCTTAATGGACTCAAATGGCAGATTTATGAATGAAAAGCAGCTCTTTCCCAACCACAAAACACTAAAACTTTGGTGCCCGAACACAGAGAGTGCCCTTCAACAACTTGTCAGAGAAAAACTTGGTGATCCCAGCCACATCATCATATCGTGGGAACAAATGACCTGAGGTCAAAACAGGAACGAGTGGCACAGTCAGTTACACAACTGGCAATTAAAGCAACACAGGCTTTCCCAACATCGAAAATACTCATCTCCACCTTCCTACCCAGAACTGATTTCCACCCCGCATACAGAGAGTCAACACAGACATCTCACGTGGATGTGCCGGAATACCAAACATTCATCAGGTCCATCACCCTACACTGGACATTTACAGTCTCCGT
This sequence comes from Gymnocypris eckloni scoliostomus, assembly GCA_027564155.1. NCBI lineage: Eukaryota > Metazoa > Chordata > Actinopteri > Cypriniformes > Cyprinidae > Gymnocypris > Gymnocypris eckloni. Next base: position 11,245,798 of record CM050426.1, on the reverse strand, counting down.
GACCACGTCCACCTACGTAAAAACACTGTGAATGTGTTTGCTAAAAATCTTAAAGATGTTGCCCTTGGCAGAACCCCTGGCAGTCCCTTAGAGAGCAACAGAGAATCCAGCAAACCTCAACCAAGGAGACGTCTCATCCCAGTATCATCACACAGCATCTTCCCCTCACATCCAGCTGAGCCCTGGAGATTCCATCGACGGCATCCTATGCCCCAACACCTTCACCCTCCCTGGCTATACCCACATCCTGAACTCCAACACCCACGCTTTCGACCTCCACACCCGCCTATACATGAACACCCTGAACCCCATCACCGTCAGCAGCGCCAGGACCTTGTGCCACCATACCAGCAGCGGAAAAACCAGCCAGGACCCAGAGAAGCCCCGTCGATGAACAGCAACACCTCAACAGAGCAGAGGCCTGCTCCACAGCCAGAGCAACGGAGCTACGCTGCAGCCCTAAAAGGCCCAAATGACACCCACAGCACCAATCTAAGAGAGATCAAAGACATGCGCAACTTAATCTGCTCACGGCTGATGGACTAGTTGTGAGTAAACCACACCTGATTGAACAACTACACTGCATAATTATACAGCATAAATAAATGAATAAAATGTCTACATAATGTAAAAACAACAAAAAAAAAAAAACAATGGAACAAAAATTATACTGGTTCTAGCTGGGTTGTTTCTTTTCTAGAGGATTATTAAATTTGTTTTATTGACCCCATGAAACCACTGACTATCACACTGTGGAATATTCAGGGCATTAACTCATCCAGCCTGGGATGTAAAACCAAAACCCTGGATTTTAAGAAAAGTGTTTTAGACATAGACATAATAATACTACAGGAAACGTGGCGCAGAACTGATGAGGTCAGTCTTTGCCCTCCAGGATATCGTGATATATCCATATCATCCCAAAAACATGCAAAAATTACACGTGGGAGAGATTCAGGGGGCACAATTATTTGGTACAAGATTGAAATTGTTAAATACATCCAAATAATAAAAAGAAGAAACTCATATCTGGATCAAAATTGATAATCAACTCAATCAAACTACAAAAGATATATTCTTATGTGCTCTTTATATCCCTCCCTCTGAATCTCCATATTATAATGAAAACATCTTTTCACTGTGAAGACCCTCCACAGTGAAATCAACCACTTCCAGGCCCAGGGAAGTGTGCTGGTGTGTGGGGATCTCAATGCCAGAACAGGATCCCTGCCTGACTACACAACAGACAGTGGGAATAATTACATTTTTGGACAGAGCTTTCAACAAAACATTGAACATTTTCCAAGAAATAACACTGATGACCACGTGAATAAAAACGGGAAGCTTCTGCTGGAGCTCTGTCGAAGCCTCGGTCTGTACCTCGTCAATGGCAGGGTGAAAGGGGATTCTCTAGGAAGATACACCTATAGTTCAATTCATGGTTTCTCAACAGTTGATTACATGATCACAGATCTAGATCCATTCTCTTTCAGAGCATTCACGGTCAAACCTCTAACACCCCTATCAGACCACATTCAAATCACTGTGTATTTAAAAAGGAAAGAAAATACTAATATACAGCCTCAACCCAGTAAGCTGTACAATATTGGAAAATACTACAGATGGGTCCAAAACAGCACTGAAAAATACCTGACCGCAATTGACCACCCCCAAGTGTGTTTACTGATGCATAACTTTATAGAGAACATGTATCCTCATAATGAATATGGCGTAAATCTGGCTGTAAAAAACATAAATGACATATTTGATCATTTGGCAACCATATCTAATCTCAAAACCACTAAGAAAACTCATAAGCAAAAACAAGAGAACGAAAAATGGTTTGATTCGGATTGTAAAATAATAAGGAAAAATTTAAGACAGCTTGCAAATCAAAAACACAGACAACCAGACAGTTCAGATTTACGCCTTCATTATTATGAAGAGCTTAAAAAATATAAAAATACACTCAGAAAGAAGAAAGAACAGTACATCCAAAATCAACTCAAAACAATTGAAGAATCTGTCCATTCAAACAGTTTCTGGGAAAACTGGAACCTTCTAAATAAAAAGAACCATGAAGAAATAACTATACAAAATGGAAACACCTGGAAAAATCACTTTGAACAACTCTATAGCAAAATAAACATGAGTACAGAACAAGCACAAATATATAAAAATTTAAAGCATATAGAATATGTTAATTGGCAAATACCAAAATCCACTAGATTACCCGATCACAGAAAAAGAGCTGATGGAGAAAATCCAGGCCCTCCCAACAAAAAAGGCAAGTGGACCAGACAGCATCCTAAATGAAATGCTGAAAAATACAAATCATAAATTCCAATCGGCCATAATTAAACTGTTCAACTTGGTTCTGAGTGTTGGTCATTTCCCTGAAGCCTGGAACCGAGGACTCATAACACCCATATTCAAGAGTGGAGACAAATCAGACCCAAACAATTACAGAGGCATCTGTGTGAGCAGTAATCTGGGGAAGCTGTTCTGCAGCATCATCAACACCAGACTTGAACACTTCCTTACAGACCACAATGTCCTCAGCAAAAGTCAAATTGGATTCTTACCAAATTATAGAACAACAGACCACATCTTCACCCTACACACCCTGATCGACAAATATATTAACCAAAACAAAACCAAAATATTCGCTTTTGTAGATTTCCAGAAGGCCTTTGATTCAATTTGGCATGAAGGTCTGTCAAAACTTCTAGAATCAGTTACTGGGGTAAAACATACAATATTATAAAACGATGTATTCAAACAATCAGTGCGCAATTAAAATTGGAAATAACGAACAGAATTCTTCACTCAAGGGCGGGGTGTGAGGCAGGGCTGTCCACTATCACCGACCCTCTTCAATGTCTATATTAATGAATTGGCAAAAGTCCTGGAACAATCATCAGCACCGGGCCTCACACTACATGACTCCAGCATTAAGTTCTTGCTGTTTGCAGATGATCTGGTTCTGTTGTCTCCAACAGAAGAGGGTCTACAGCAGAACCTAGACATCTTTCACAAGTTCTGTCAGACCTGGGCCCTGACTATTAATACTAACAAAACTAAAATACTAACATTTCAGAAAAGACCCAGACTTCAGGGAAAGAGACACAATTTCACCCTTGGTACGACCAAAATCGAACATGCCACAAACTACACATACCTCGGACTAAAGATAAATGCGACTGGTAAACTAAATTTGGCTGTGAATGAACTGAAAGAGAAAGCAAGAAGGGCCTTTTACGCCATCAAAAAATCTATCCAAATTGAAATACCATTTAGAATCTGGCTCAAAATATTCCAATCCGTCCTTGAACCTATTGCATTATATGGCAGTGAGGTGTGGGGTCCTCTCCTAAATCATGAATTTGAAAAATGGGACAAAAATCCGATAGAAACCCTGCATGCTGAGTTCTGTAAGAGCATCCTCAGGGTACAGAGGAACACATCGAACAATGCATGCAGGGCAGAATTAGGCCAATACCCTCTAATAATGCGCATTGAGAAACGAGCCATCAAATTTTGGAAACACCTAAAAATGAGCGACCCCAACTCTTACCATTTTAAAGCCCTAAAAAACCATGAAGTGAACCCTGAAAGAAGTCCCCTGATTCAGATGATCCTGAAGCTGCAAACACAAACTAACACGACTAACAACATCCAGCATCAGGACACTGAAACACCCATCCACAAAATTCAGCCCAACCAAATTATAAAAGCACAACAAGAAAAGTATCTAACCTATTGGAAAGAAACAACAGAAAAACAAAGTAAACTTGAATGTTATTTGGCCCTAAACAGAGATTACACAACTGCAGACTATCTGAGTACAGTGAAAGACTGTAAACTAAGACGACAGATGACGAGGTACAGACTGAGCAACCACACTCTGAGTATAGAGACGGGCAGATATCACCAGCACTGGCTGCCCAAAGAGAGCCGTATCTGCCCGTACTGTACCCACGGAGAAGTGGAGACCGAGCAACACTTCCTCACCAGCTGCACCAACTATCAACATATTAGAGACACTTTTTATCCCAAATTTGAAACACTTTGCCCTGACTTCAAATTATTAAACAAGAAAACACAAATTCTATATTTATTAGGTGAAAAACAAGATGGCATCTTATTAGCAGCAAGATACATTGACGCATGTCACAAAAAGAGGGAGGAGTCGACAGGTCAGTGATGCGCCCACACACACACACACACACACACACACACACACACACAACAAATGTAATTTTAAATTGTTCATGCAATCCTAAAATGTTGGTTTGCATTTTCTTTTTTCCTTTTCTTTTTTCTTTTATATTTTATGTATGCATGCATGCATGCATGTTTTTGTTGCATGTCTATATGTTCTATGTTTACTGTGAACACTATGCTTTGGCAATACTTTGTAAAAATTGTCATGCCAATAAAGTCAAGTCACATTTATTTATATAGCGCTTTTAACAATACAAATTGTAACAAAGCACTGCACAATATCAAAATAGGCAAATTGTGTCAATAATGTAAAATGACAGGATTTAACACTCAATTTTCAGCTGAATGCATTTCATTATTTAATTTAGTGATGGCATCGTCCAGCTCAGTTCAGTTTAAATAATATCTGTGCAATCAAGTCGGTGATATTGCTGGAAATGAAGTGTCCCCAACTAAGCAAGCCAGAGGCGACAGCGGCAAGGAACGAAAACTCCATCGGTGACAGAATGGAGAAAAAACCTTGGGAGAAACCAGGCTCAGTCGGGGGGCCAGTTCCCCTCTGGCCAGACGAACCAGTAGTTTGTTCCAACTGCACCAAAGTCAGAGTGTAAGGGCTCCACTGGTTCCAGGGGTCTTTCCCCGATGGATGTCTAGGTGACGAGGTCCTCACTGGAGATCTGTCTCTGGGGCTCATCTATGTGTCCTAGACTCCGCTGACGGTCAGAGCTGTAGAGGTTGTCTCCAGGTGCTGATCCTCCATTTATGGCAGACTTTGGTTAAGTCAGTATAATCGCTGATGGTTGGCTTCCTCTGAGGTCCTCCGAGGGATTGTCATCGTCTCTTCTCAGGTGTTCGATTATCTCAGATCGTTTAAGGGTTGGATCCAGACTGAAGCTTGTGTAATTATGGGATGTTAATCCCGTGGCAGAAACATAGAAACAATAAGACAATTAGCGTAGCAGTTGTTCCATCCAGGAATAACCCTGGATGAAATTATCAGTATAACCCAAGCTAAAGCATAATAATGTGCATTTGTTCAGATAGACTGGCAGTACAAGATTGTGAGATGCATTATATGAATGCTTGGCTAAAGAGATGTGTCTTTAATCTAGATTTAAACAGAGAGTGTCTGAACCCCGAACGTTATCAGGAAGGCTATTCCAGAGTTTGGGAGCCAAATATGAAAAAGTTCTACCTCCTTTAGTGGACTTTGCTATCCTAGGTACTACCAAGAGTCCAGAGTTTTGCGACCTAAGGGAACGGGTTGGATTGTAGCGTGATAGAAGATTAGTTAGGTACGCAGGAGCTAAATCATTTAGGGCCTTATAGGTAAGTAATAATATTTTGTAACTGATACGAAACCTAATAGGTAGCCAGTGCAGAGACTGTAAAATTGGGGTAATAGGTCATATTTTCTTGACCTGGTAAGGACTCTAGCCGCAGCATTTTGTACTATCTGTAGCTTGTTTATTGAAGATGCAGGACAACCACCTAGCATTACAATAGACCAGTCTAGAGGTCATGAATGCATGAACTAACTTTTCTGCATCAGAAACACTTAACATGTTCCGTAGCTTGGAAATGTTTCTAAGATGGAAGAATGCTGTTTTTGTAACATTGGAAATATGATTTTCAAAAGATAGGTTGCTGTCTAATATAACACCCAGATTTGTAACTGTAGAGGAAGTAACATTACATCCGTCTAGTTGCAAATTGTAATCCAAGAGATTCTGTGTACTGTTTTTAGGTCCAATAAGTAATATCTCTGTCTTATCTGAATTTAATAGGAGAAAATTACTGGTCATCCAATCTTTTATATTTTTAACACACTCTGTTAGCTTAGAGTAACTAACGAAGCACACATTGAATTGAAATTGAATTGAATTGAGAGAGAGAGAGAGAGAGAGAGAGAAATCTAGGAAAAAAGTAAATCTGGAAAAAGGGGGGTCATCTTATATTCAGGTCAATACGGAATAATAATAAAAATCCTAACAATTACAATAGGGTTTCAGCACTACTTGTTTGAACCCCTAATAAATTAAATAAAAAATATTACAAGTGACATCACTTGTGGAAGTGCCGGTGTCTGAGAGTGCAAATCTGAAAATGCAAGTGCATGTCAAGTGCAGCCAGACCCTATTAGCCAAATAATCTAATAACCAGCTGCTGTGATGTCTGTTACTCAAAGAACAAAATAAAAAAGAGGAAATCAATAACTTTGGAGCTTTAAGGATTCATCTATATTTATACAACAGCTTTTTCTGGTTCTCGAATCTGATTGGCTGATAGGAGTGCGATATTAGAGTCCAACAGAGCTCCTCGTCCTCTTCATCATTTGCATCACTCCGCTTGCCGAAGTTGCCGTATTTCTCACAGTGAGTGTCATGGCGGATGCCCAAATCCACTATAAGTAAAAAAATAATACTGTTTTGGGACACGGAATGCAGTTAAGAGTTTTTTTAGGTGACAATGTTAATTTTATACTGCTTATAGGTGCTGTACATAACTGTAGTCCCATTTCAGGAGGTGGCATACTATTCAAGTTCATTTTCCTATAGCTCCATTTGATTGTCTCAGTCAATCCTCAGTCAATTCAATCCTGCTGCTGAGCCAAACGAAGCTAGAGGAAAATGAACTGTTACGTCCCAGGACGTATTCATTTCTTTTATTTTCATGGTGCATGTCATTCATGATGTGCTGCTAGTGGACCCAACGGCCTTCTGAGAGTTTTAGTTTTATGTTATGTCCTCTATTCTGTGCTCCTCCCTGTCCTAATCTAGGTAATTGGACCAACCAGCTGTTCCTCATTAAAGTCAAGAAGAACCACTATTTAAGAAGATCAAGAAAGTTAACTGGGGAGAGGTTCTTTCTCACTAGAGAATGAGTGTTTTAAGATGTTGCCAGTCCCAGACGATTGCTCTTGTTGGTGCGTTACACTTAGAGTTGGTGATATGGCTTTAGTGTGCAGTTTTGTTAAGCTTAAATTCAAAACTAAACTCAAACATGGTGTGGCTGTAGTGCATAGCTTTGACCATTTTCCTTTGTCTTTGTTTTCTTGTTTTTTGCTAGTTAGGTAAGAATTATGTAGTGTATTTGTATTCATTTTTCTTGTAGGTTAACTAGATTCCCTTCTGACAGGTAATAATCTTTTGTTTGTTATTTTGGCTTTACCCACTCCTGAAGAGATGCTTCTTTTTTATGTTGAAATTGTTTGATTGGAGATTTTGTACTGTAGATGTTACTTGTTAATTGTAAATAAATTTAAAGGCAGCTTCCCTTGTATACTGAATGGAGTGTTTGGACTGAGAACTGTGTAAACCTTTACTTTATCCCTTTTCCCCCTAGAAATATAATTAGGAACATAACTGCTACAGGAAACAAACAGGTCCGTCACCTTCTGGAAACATGGGACAAAAGTTATAAACGGTGCTTAACAAATAATTCACAACTCGCTTATTTCCGTCTTTTGTTTTTTAACTAGCACAAACATCATTAATAAGCTTTGACTAGTTACATTTTCTACCAACTACCATTAAAATCCAGGAACAAAAATGTAATGACTTGCATGCATCACTTCAATTTTGTGCATTATAACCTAAGAATTTTCTAAAATCAGCACTGGTGGTAAAACATAAATAAAGTTACACAGCCCACCTTGCATGGGTCTGTACAGCAACAACAAATGTACCACATTAGAGGTGCATCTCATTAAATTAGAATGTCGTGGAAAAGTTTATTTCAGTAATTCAACTCAAACTACTTCAGTCTGTGTGCATTAAATTTATTTAATACACAAGTTTCACAATTTGAGTTGAATTACTGAAATAAATTAACTTTTCCACGACATTCTAATTTATTGAGATGCACCAGTACAAATTAAAGTGCTTAAACGAATGTTTTGTGGTAAAATTGAACCATTAGCAACTATACTAAAAACAGGTAAAACAATGTACAAAAATGATCCATGATGGATTATCAGTTCTGAGTGACTGCTGCATGTCCTCCACTTCTTTGCAGTGCATGCTTCAGATGCTCTGAAGCGGTCATCCTTATGAATTCCACTTTGGCTGTGTCATCAAATTTCATGACTGCATCTGCACAAGTAGAAAAAGACAAATGATTAGAAATATGCAAAGGTAATCTGCAGGCATTCACTAAGTCCCCATATTTGTAAGCGAAAATATGTTTACTATGCATCCACAACCAATACTGGATTAATACAAAACCACCTCACCAAATGGTAAAATTGCCATGGTAGACAGTTCGCAGTGACTTTTATGTCAACTGGGAAGGACATATTTTGTCCAATCAAGTCATTTTTCACAGACTGGCAGGAGCTAATTATCTTTCCTTGGTCAACATTAAATATGAGCTTACCTCTTAATGCTCTATAAACCGGTGTCTTCTCCAAAGATTTCTTGCCGTTTTCCCCCTTCCCATTCATATTAAATTGCGCCATCAGGGCATTAGTGAAGAGCCTAAAGAAAAATAAATTACATTTATAAATCAATGTAAATTATAAATGTAGGAATAACATTACACATCCCATGAACCCTTTATACTACGTTCCCTCCTTTTATCCCTCTACAACAAATCTCCTTGTCAAGAACGGCTGGTTTATAAGCTCACAAATGCAAAAAAAAATAAGGTACCAAGAGTAAAAAGGCAAATGAACATGCAGTCCGGTCCACACCCAGAAAAAAATTTTCAGACATTGAAAACTACCCTAACATAATTCATACTGTATGTAGAAACATGCCTGTCAAGGACTTTGTGGACACAGTCCTTGGTGTACTTTCCTCCTATTCTTGCAATCTGCAGCACCTGTTGGAATAGCTATGATAAAGTTGACTGGTACTCCCCAGAGGAACCTAACAGTGTACGAGTGCATTGTGTTATGCTAAGTTATCCATTACTTTCAGAATTGTAAAACCTACCAGGGTATCAAAGGCTTGTGCATCACAGAGGCATTGCTCCTCTCTCTCGAAATCCTCTATCATCTCCATCCTTTCAATGTGCATGGCTGAAATGGCAGATTGTGCCTGTTTATAGCAATTGCGGAGGTCAACCAACATGTTTAAAACCTTTGTCTGGTACACTGAAACAAACTTTTATTGATTATGTTGGTTACCTCCAATTAGAATAGAAAGGCTAGCTTGCTGGTTCACAATAGTTTTTTTTAATCAGCTTCAATGTTTGTTATTAATACAGTAGATAGTGTTGAGTAAGGAAAAAAGGTTCAGAAAAATGTTCTCACATGATATAAACCACCCTACAATTGACGGTAGAAAAACAAGCCACTGTTATAATTGCAAAGCAATTTGTGTGGACAGAAGGAACACACACACGGATGGCTGCTTGCCAGAGCTGGATATGTTTCCCCCTGTTGCAAGTTATGTGTTTATGGTATATGTGCTTTTGTGCTGAGGTGTTTTTTTTCTGTTCTCACACTGTACTCCTCAATGGAGCATAGTCTGGGGGTAAAAAAAAATTTCTCCTCCCTTTCCTCATGTAATGCTGTAATTTTCTTCAATTCCCTGTCTTCCTGTCCTGTCTACCCCCTTGTATGTATGTTATGTATGGGCAGGTTGATGGCTTATTTCACTGGTACTTGTGACTAAGTGACAATAAAGGGCTACTACTACTAACAGTAAAGGATAAGAAACAGTGGTACTATTAGAAGTGTCAGTCTCTCTCTCTCTTGCTCAGTGTCCTGTCGTCTCACACTGCCAATAAATCATTATTTACCATCCCAAGGCAATGGGAATGTCCATTTTTCGTTCTCGGTCACTGCATCACAGAAAGTCTGTTTTAGGAATTACCAAATGACAACTTTCAATAGATTTGGGTTGCATTGAAAGATAACTAATAGATCTAGTATTGTAACAATTAGATGTGCATCAACACTACTCACTGAATTGCAAAGTGCTTTGATGAAATTTGTGGTCTTAGACAACTCACCATGCCTTGGCCTTTCATAAGAGGGGCGTGTGAGATCAACGTGCCGTGATCTTTGATCATGACTTGACCACGCGGGGCCTGGAGGCATCACTGCGGGATCTGTCATTGCATCTGGAGACGTTACTATGGCATGATCTGTCATGTCTGGACTTACCGGTGTGCCTCAAACCATCACTGTGCCAGGACTTGGACGTGTATTTGGAGACATCACTATGTCTGGACCTGATGCTGGATCCACCGCTGGACCTAGTACCATTTAAATTTATTTTAATCACTTAGACATTTTTTAACTGACATAATACAATACCACTGCAACCGACTAGCCCCTACTAGTTGGTCAAAAACAAGGGCTAGAGACGAGTGGAAGACTGCATCATATTATGTGAAGAATACTGGACTTACTAATTATTAAGATAAAGCTTGTAAGCTTTTGTTTACAGCGATCTTATCAGATGGTTCTGAACTGGTTAAACGACATTCAATCCATACACTCATCGTCTGGTCTCGGGGTTACGAGCTCTTCGTCTGTCTTATCACTTACCTGCTGGATCCTTGTGGATGTCTTCCTCTAGTTGACTCTATTAAAGGGAGAGATACAGACTATTACGGCCTCTGTTTATTGAGCTTCATTGAAATCTGAATTATTGCACTTACCTGTTGAGGTTGCTTTCAGTTTGTTTAATAAAGAAGCTCTTACTTTACTCATCCTTGTATGCCTCTCCATCTAGTGTGTATGACAGGTTTGCTGTCATGTTGATAAATTTAATGCATCCTTTCTGAACAAAAAAAACAAACATACTGACATGAGTTTTGAGCAGTAGTGTGTATATAATCTGTTGTACCTAATTTGCACTGCATTTTAAGGCAATAGTGCTAAACAATCTTCCTGTCCTTGGAAAATTAAAAAGAGAAATGTCCTTTTAACCCTCGTATGGTCTTCGTTACCTGTTTACACTTATGGTATTTGGGGTCAATATGACCCCAACAATTTATAGAGTAATTGTAAAAAATCTATACATTTTTAATAATACAAATAATATATCATTTTTTTTGTTTACTTCTCATCTATACATTAATGCTGTGTTTTGGGAGATATGAAGTACTTTTGTACCTATTTACTGCAAAATTCCTCAACTACACATTTAGCTTGCATGTGAAATATTAAATTTTTATGAAAAAATCATTTAAATTATGATCTAAATTTAATTTAAGTTGTTTCTGGATATTGAACTGAGTGTTAGGTGTAGAAGTGTGCCATCTGCTGGTTAGAGATAAACCTCACAGGATTGCAGTTTCAGAAATAAATAGTTTTGACCAGCAGAGGCAATAGAGAGCCATTCATTTTACTAGATGTGGCCAACTGCTCTATCACAACTTTTGTGATACATTTTGTGAATTTATATATATATATAAACATTAGAAAAGACATTAAAAATAAATATTCTTTCAAATAATAATTTTTGTAGTTTTTGAGAGAGTGAGAGTCAGTGCATGTGTCTGTGTCTGTGTGTGTGTGTGTGTGTGTGTGTGTGTGTGTGTGTGTGTGTGTGTGTGTGTGTGTGTGTGTGTGTGTGTGTGTGTGTGTGTGTGTGTGTGTGTGTGTGTGTGTGCATGCATTAGGTATTGCCCTTTTATATCTTTGTTCTGCATTTGTGACTGAATTTCTTTGCCAAATTCTATAAAAATGCTCTGTGGCAGAAATACATGGGTGTGCTTGTTTGTGTGTGTGCTTGTTTGTGTGTGTGTTTGTGTGTGTGTGAGTGAGCATGTTTTTTCTACATCACATTTATGCCCTAGTCCCAGGCCTTCATTTCTGTGTGAAAATTGTTAGATTTATGCCAGATCTATTGATATTTTTTGACAAATAAATAAAAAAAAAAGATGAAAAATCACATTTTCCATTCATTTTCAATGTGGGGTCATATTGACCCCAAGACCATAAGTGTAAAATGTTTTTTTACATACCTTCAGAACAACCGAATCAAGCCCAGTTTTTTTGTGTGTGTATAGCTAGATAATGTAGGAAAAGTCACAAAATTTTATTCCACTGAGACGAAGGGAACCATTTTTATTTATTAAGAAAAAGTCGATTGGGGTCATATAGACCCCAAGGAATTTCAACCATGTTATAGAAAATGCAATATTTAAACAGTTTTGAAGGCAACATATACTTCATTGAGTTCTTCAAGTGGTGTTCTCTTCATGGATGAATCCCGGTTGTCACTGTACAGGGCAGATGGCAGACAGCATGTATGGTGTCGTGTGGCTGAGCGGTTTGCTGATGTCAACATTGTGGATCGAGTGGCCCATGGTGGTGGTGGGGTTATGGTATGGGCAGGCAACTTACACAGGTGCATTTTATTGATAGCATTTTGAATGCACAGAGATACCGTGACAAGATCCTGAGGACCATTGTTGTGCCATTCATCCACGATCATCACCTCATGTTGCAGCATGATAATGCATGGCCCCATGCTGCAAGGATCTGTACACAATTCCTGGAAGCTGAAATCATCCCAGTTCTTGCATGGCACCGGACATGTCACCCATTGAGCATGTTTGGGATTCTCTGGTTCGGCGTATGCGACAATGTGTTCCAGTTCCTGCCAATATCCAACAATTTCACACAGCCATTGAAGAGGAGTGGACCAACATTACACAGGCCACAATCAACAACCTGATCAACTCTATGCGAAGGAGATGTGTTGCACTGCGTGAGGCAAATGGTGGTCACACCAGATACTGACTGGTTTTCGGACCCCCCAATACAGTAAAACTGCACATTTTAGAGTGGCCTTTTATTGTGGCCAGCCTAAGGCACGCCTGTGCAATAATCATGCTGTCTAATCAGCATCTTGCTATGCCACACCTGTGAGGTGGATGGATTATCTAGGCAAAAGAGAAGTTTTCACTAACACATATTTAGACAATATTTGAGAGAAATAGGCATTTTGTGTACATAAAAAAGTCTTTGATCTTTGAGTTCAGCTCATGAAAATGGGGGCAAAAACAAAAGTGTTGCGTTTATAATATAATTTTGTTCAGTGCAGTTTGGATGACATTTCCATAAAGTGGGACTAACCACAAAAAAAGCTCTATCTAAAAGTGAGTTCTTGGAATTTGGAGTAAGTTTTGATCTTCCGATCTTAGGCTTTGTGAGGGGTTTTAGGAGTTGAGAAAATTAGACAGATAACTTGGTGTTTGATTATGTAAGTATATATAGAAAAGTAATAGGATTTTGAACTCAATTCTAAGGTCTTTCAGAAGAGGTGTGACATGCGGGAATTTCCTACATCCTTTCAGAACTTCTGTTGCTGCAATTTGAACCACTTGTAAACAGGTAGTTTGAGACTTTGAAATACCATAATACAGAGAGTTGCAGTCCAGCCTAGTTGTAATAAAAGCATAGCAACTTCCAAAGTCTTCTCAGATAGAAACGGCATAATTTCGGCAAGCAAGCAGAGGTGAAAGAAATTAGATTCAATCACAGAGCAAATATGTTTATCAAACTTCAGAGAGTTGCCAAACTCAACACCTACATTCCAAACATGAGAAAAAAAAAGTTTATAGATATCCGAGATCAATAATGTTAATTCCCAAAAAAGGAAGTTTTTAGAAAGACAGCATGTAACCTCTTACAAACAGGCAAACAGAAAATGTAAAGCCGTTTGATTATTCTGAGACATGGGTAGGTAAATTTGCCTGATGTTAGCGTGGCAATGAAAAGAAACCCCATGCTTCCTAAAGATAGAACCCAGAGTAAGCATGTATAGTGAAAACTGATACTCCAAAACTCCAAAAGTTTTCAAAAAAATAGAAACAAAACTCCAAAAAAACTCCACAAATCCAAAATGGCGCCGCTGAGTTCGGTCGCCGTACAGGTAGCTCCGCTCAGATTGTGCTCTTATTTTATGTTTTTATTATTTTTTTGCTTTCTCTTCTTACACGTTTAACCTCTGCACTGATTATCTACGACAAAAGAACACTTTTGGATATTGGACACCGCTACACTAACCTGCTTCAGGACACTTTATCCACGAACCCTCAAACTCAAAACCTCAAACTCAAACTCAGTCTCATAATATTTACATTTACATGACTCAATTTAATGTGTACATACCCGGTACAACCTGTTTGCACATTCTTCTTGCACATCCCTGTTTATATTATTATTTATTAAGTCCACAGTATACTGTATTGCACATTTTTTGTCATTGCACATTTTACTCCATATTTTTTGTCTGATTGTTATTTTATTCTTACCTACATTTAAATATATTCTCTTGTGTTATGTTTCTTTGTTTTTTTTTCTTTTTTTCACTGTCCATTGAGCGGACCTGTCCTGATTTACATTTCACTACTGATTATAGCCTGTATAATTGAGTATGTGACGAATAAAAGAACCTTGAACCTTGAATCCAACGTGGCCATTGGAGATACTCCGGAGCGCGGAGGAGAACAATGGCCATCTGAATAATCCCAGGAGGCGAAAGAAACACCACAGGAAATGGGCTGGAATCCGCTCAAAGTCCACCTCTACCGAGTATTCTGCTCGCTAATGTCCAATCTTTGGAGAATAAGATGGATGATCTTAGAGCCAGGATAAGTTTCCAATGGGACATTAGGGACTGTAACATCCTTTGTTTGACTGAAACATGGCTCACGCCCTCGGTCCCGGACAACGCAGTAATTCCGTCTGATAACTTTTCTGTTTTACGGATGGACAGAACAGCCGAGGCCGGTAAAACCAAAGGCGGAGGAGTGTGTTTCATGATCAACAAGAAATGGTGTGACCTCAAGAATATCTCCATTCAGTCGCGCTCTTGCTCGCCTCATCTGGAACACCTCTCCATTATCTGTCGCGTGAGATTTCATCGATCATCGTTACTGCTGTTTACATCCCACCACAGGCAGACACTGGCTTTAACTATGTTAAAGCTACAGACATCAGAACAAACGCCACTGATGTGGAAACCAGGAGAAACATTGTTCAATAAACGCAAATCTCCACCATTCACCATGGATTTAACATAGTAAAACTACGAGAACAACTTGTGGCAGAAATGGTCTAATGTCTTAAAGTGTTTTTAAACGCTTCACACAACTTTTCCCAGCACTTCAAAGCTTTAAGTATTACCGAATTTTAAAGTTATTTTTAATGTGATGACATTATTTGTTCATCCTTCATAGGTTACCCCATTTATAAAACTAAAAGTTTCATAATGTAGGAAAGCAAACACTTATTTTAAAAAAGATACATTAAATTACCACTATTAGATGGCTGCAGAGAAGTACTTTTAGGCTTATCAGCCATTTCCAATCCCTAATATATATATATATATATATATATATATATATATATATATTGTATTTATTAAATGATATTTAGACATTATGAATGACATTGATAAAAGTTCATTTTGAACTGCATCTCAACTACCCAGCACAAGTAAATCTGTAAGACGTCTGCTGAAGATCTGGGAAACATCTGCTGTGTAATCTGATAAACGTTTCAGAAGCAGTTTTACATGCATTTAATAAATCTCTAATTAACATCTGACTGGAAACATATTAGAGACGTATTGCAGATGAGCAAACACTCTTAAAAATACCTCTTGAATATGTAAATGCAGACATCAAATAGACATCTCCGAGATGTACATGTGTGATTAGGGTGAGTGCTTTACTGTCAGGTGCTGGTGCCACCTTCTGTAGAACTTAAAGGCACTGGTGTTGGTGTCCTTAAATGTTAGTCTGGAGCCCTACAATGGGTCTCAGGGTCAGAAAAGTCATAACAATATTAGAAGAATGTTGTCTGTGGTATATTTTCACTGCAAAACAATAAGAAACGCACATTTTGAGAAAAGCCGCAGCAATATCAGTCATTTTAGGCCGCACAAATCTGAAAAAAGTCTCGCGAAATCCTCGAGAGACTGGTCTGAGAGGAGCAGCATGTTCAGTTAAAACAGATATTATTGCTTCTCTAAGTTTACATGCAAATATAGAAGCAATCACAGCACAGGAATTGTCTTGTCTTATATTGTGTATTATTTGATTTCATCAGACAACGGCTCAATAAAATTATAAATTAGTATTTTTGTGCAGACTAGCTTCTTGGAAGGGAGAGCTGGTTATGAATTCTTAAAGGGCTGCGTTTCAGTCACTATTTCATATTTATCCCGTTGACTGACAAAAGAAACAGTCAAATATATATGAAGTCAAACAGTTTTATTGAGAATTTGGCTGCATTAAAATACAGTATGAGAACAGAGAGACAATTAGACAGAACAGAACAGGATTGTTTTTCTGTAAATACTTTTTTTTTTCATAATGTTTAGTGAAATGATTTGGTAGTCTGAGGTGGGATGGGGGCACTGGATTTTTTTATAGGTTTAAGGGGAGGGTTTGAGAAGCACTGCACTAGAGCATCCCTTCATTCAGACACAGTGGAAGATCTGATAAGAATCAATGTAGAGGGTCAAGTCTGGAAGATGTTGATGCTAGAGAGAGTGTGGCCAGCTGGTTTAGCCAAGGCCAAAGATCAAGAAGGCCAAACTACAGGAGTTGGCCATCCGAGGGGCATGTGACTGCAATGGAGGATAGTCCATAATACATTGAGCCATGAGATGTTCAGTTTGAAGCCCTTAAAACACTTAATTTACATGTTCTTTTTATTTAATTTATCTTGAGATGTTTTTTAAGTTTAAATATTAGCTCAGTGAAGCACTTTAAGCACCAAAGTAAGTAAGTTACCTTTCTTGTAGAATTGTGCTTCAAATTAAGAACGTTATGTTGACCAGATTGTTAGTTGATAGTTTACTAGTCAATATTGCCTATATAAAAATTTAGGTGCACCTAACTTTTGTGCTGGTGCACCTAAGAAAAAAAGTTAGGCGCACTAGTGCAACCAGTGCAAAAAGTTAGTCTAGAGCCCTGGTTCTCCTTTTATCTTCGTCCATTCTACATCTGTGTTAAGTTGGTTTACTTGCCTGTCTCCTGGATTTTATAATTAAAATATATGTTTGTTGATCTCCTTCATCCTCGTGTGTTTGTACCTTACCAACCCGTGACAGAAGAATGGACCAACTACAGTTTTTTGTGACGTTTTGTTTCCTTTTCCCCCACTTCTGTCACCATTGACAATCCTTATGTTGCCCTGCTATGCCTGGAGCAGATGAACCGCTCCCCAGAGAGACACACCGGGGATTTTTGGGCGTTGGCGTGCCTAACATACTATACAGACCACTCGCTTTGAGTGTTTTATATATCAATCCTCAGCGAGCGGTCTAAGGCACACTTCCCTGGGGAGCGGTCCTCTGGACAATTTCGCCGTATGTGTGAAGTGGGTGCTGGAGAATTATGGACTATACTTCAATATCTGCCCCACTGATGAGGACATCTCCAGCCCCACTCCCAAACCAGTGACCAGCCAGCCATCATCCCGCTGCACAGAGGTATCGCCTGAGCCCACTGCAGACGGAGAGCCTGAGCCTGCCGTGACATGTGAGCCAGCACAGAAACCCATGACTGAGCCAATCATCACCCCGGAGTCTGATCCTCAAGAATGTTTTGACCAAGTGCGTGAGCCGGCAACACCGTCTGTTCCTGAGGGAGTTTTAGTGGAGATTGAAGGCTTGGATGGAAGCCCCCCACCTACACTCCCACCACTGAGTGTGAGTTGCAACTGGTCACTGGACTATATATTGAGGAACGTATAGATATGGATTTGATCGGCTGGGTTGGGGAGGTGATTCCCAGTGTTCCTGAATCTCCTGCATTTCTGCTAGTTCCGCCCAGCTCCTGTGCTCCTGTGTTCCCTCCGAGCTTCCCTCTCCCACCTCCTCTCCTAAATCCCATCTCCGCCTCCAGCCTCCGAGCCCTGGACTCCACCTCTGTCCTATGACCCATTGGCTCCGCCTTGGCTCCTAGCTCCCTCGTCTCCACCATGGCACGTCATGCCACCATCTCCGCCAGGCTCCCTCGCCCCTCCGGCTCTGCTTTGGTCAGTCGTTGACCATCCGCCACCTCAGGACTCCACTCCTCCGGCTTCGCCTCTCCATCACTCCATTTCTCTGTCCGGCTCCACCTTCCCTCCGGCTCTGCCGTGATCTTCCGGATCCCCTCCGCCTTGGTTGCCTGAGCATTCAGCTCCGCCTTCGGTCTCCATCTGCTCAG